>PVKZ01004136.1:0-95952 GCA_004027375.1 Macroglossus sobrinus
CCAGCTTTCAAAGGACACTTGCCATGGGGCGTGTCCTCCTGTGCTTGGTGCCTGTGGTGAGGCTCTTAGAACATTCTGGAACTCTCTCCTTTCCCAGCTTGGGCTCCGACCATGAACTCACCTCTGGGCTTCACCCTGGAGCTGCGGCCTCTGCCCCCTAGCACTGGCATTCGTCCCCAGGGCCCTGGATTGCCCTCCGCACATCCTCCCCTCAGCCACCTGTGTCCCCCTTTGCACACCCAGTAGGTCTTCAAGGCCAGTTCCTGAAGTGACAACATGCAATGAGTCTTCAAAGCCAGTTCCCAAAGTGACAGACTCCACTGAGAACGTGGATACACGAAGATTTGGCAGTGTCCCCCACGGCCCCCCAAGCCTGCTGCTCCCGTGTCACCAGCCCCCCTGGGCTCCCCAGATAGGCAGGGCTGCATCCTCCCCCTCCTGCTTCCTTCCCCCGGGAGCGCCAGGGCTGGGATGGGCCCCGGCCTATCAGAAGGACGCAGGCCGCAGCCCCGGGCAGATGGACGGACGTGAGGGCTGGCACCGCTCCACCCACCCTGCCCCCTCGGCCCCACACAGAGGACTTGTCGCAGCCTCCGGCTCGGCTGCCGTCTTCCCAGAGCTGGGCACACCTGCCCCCAAAGAGAAGAAACGGGGCAAAATAAACACCGTGGACCCGCGCCCTCCCCCCTCCAACCCCTGCTGGTGTCCTGACCCGCAGCCCTCCCCCTGCTGGAAACCCCAGATGAAACGTGACATCGGTCAGCTCCTGACCTTCGCAGGTCAGGTCTCTCTCTAGACTGCCTGCCTGTCTGCAAAGGTGACCCCGGCTCGTGTAAATAGTCTTCCAGCTCCCGCTACCCCTCAGGGCCACGGAGGGTTCTGGAACCGAGACCACCTGGCCGTCTGCGAGAACAGACTTCATCGACCCCCTGCCCCCGCCCCCAGCTGCAGATTCACGGAATGTCCTTCCAGAAGGTCTGGGGTCCGGGAGTTTTTAAACAAGTGCCCCCAGGTGATTCTAACACCCCAGAGATTGAGAGCTGCGTGAGCTCAGGGGCCAGCGTCACCTAGGGTGAGATGATGGCTTCAGGTGGCTCCTGCCTCAGCCCCCACCTTGCCCAGTGCTGTGGTCCCCCACCGAGCCTGAGGCTCCCCGAAGTCAGCTGCTAGGGAGAGGCTTCTGAGGTCCACCCCACCCCACGTAGGTTCAAGGCCCAACCACGCACTGGAGACGCATCAGTGTGCTGGCAGAACCCAAGGCCTCAGGGACAAAGGATGGTCTAAGACGGAGGTTGACAAACTATGGCCTGTGTGCCGAATCTGTTCTCCGTGTTTTTTGTAAATAAAGTTTTATTGGCACACAGCCATACCCATTCATTTCTGCGTGGACTGCGGGCCACAGGTAGTTGTGATGCACACCCCATCTGGCCCTTCACAGGAACAAGTCTGCCGAGGCCCAGGCTAGGGCAAACCCCGATGCCTAAGGGGCTGGATGGACGCGGGACAGGGATGAAAGGGAGGGGAGGGGCCCCCGTCAGACGGGAAAGCCAGCCTGCCGCCCCAGACAGGCAGCTCGGCCCCCCAGGTCTTTTCATTTCCCTAGGGAAAGCAAAAACCTGGAATCTTATGGGGAGGGGAAGGGACGTTTCCAATTTTTAAATGTAACTAAAAAAACGTGGAAACCCCCTTAGAGAGCCGAAGCGTGGCTGCAGTCTGGCCGAAGGGCGTGTGCGGGGAAGTGGTTAGGGGGCGGCTGAGGCTCCGGCGTGGGACGATGGGACGAGGGGCCGAAAATGCGACCGGACCCGTCCTCTCCTGCAGCCTCCCCAGGGACACAGAGCCAGCCTGAGGTGCCGGGCAGCCCGGCCCTGGTAGTAAGGATGCTCAGATTCCCACACATTCCAGCACCTCGGAGGTGGAGGGGGTCTCAGCGCTGCGCCCCGAGTACTCACAGCAAGGCTCGGGGAGGTGAGCTGAGGGGTTGGGGGTCAGGGAGCCCCCCCCCAAGGGCAAACCCCAACTCAATGTCGAATAAAAATGTCCTCAGACCACCCAAAGGATGCAGGGGCTGGGGCGCCCCCTGCCGGCGAGCCTCGGAAGGCCCTTCCACGTTAGGTCCTCCAAGTTGCTCCACGGGCCAAGGACTCCCAGGCCCCAGGGAGGTAGGGCCAGTCCCCCCGGTGGTGGCCAGGCCAGGAGACTTGGGAAGCACAAAGAGCGTGAGGCACAGACAGGCTGGTTCTCTGAGAACTTAAATCCCGGCCCCATGGCGGGGGGTGGGGGTGGGGGGCGGTGGAAGATGGTGAGCCCAGGCTGGGAGGCCCCGAGGGACACCCACGGGCTTCCGTCCGCCCCCCGCCTGGGACTCTGTAAGTAGCAGGTCACACATCCAATCCCGGGAGGCACGGCCACACCCCACCCTGAGGGGCTGGAATGCGGGAGTGGGGGACACAGGGGGCTCCCTGAGGCTTGGCCGCCCCTCCAGGAAGACTGGCCTAGTCCGGCCAAGAGTGGCAGGGGAAGACCGGAGGGTCTGGGGAAGCGGGGAGGACTCGGTCTTAAATATGTCATAAATAGGGAGGCTGGGTCGCTAATACTGCGAGGGCAGGCTGGGGTCACCTCCTTCTCGTCCAGGCGGGCACTAGGGCCTCGGCCCCGCTCCCGGTGAGGCCGCTGGCCCCCGAGGTCACTGCTGCCAGGGGCCCCCGGCACTGCCGGGGAGCAGACTGGCCGCGAGGGGGCCCACCGGGGTCCCCCTGCGGTCTCAAAGTCCGGGGCGCCCAGCGCACAGCCCCGAGGCTCACGGCATCTTCGCCTTGCTTCTGTTCCCCTGGAGCTTGGTGTGCACGACCTTGAGTGTGGTCAGGAAATTGCCGAGGAAGAGAACCAGGAACGTGAGCGCCAACACGAACACCTGGGAGGGGGCGGGGGCAGGAGGGCGCGGGAGGGAAGGGCCGTGCGGGCTCCGATCAGATCAGGCCCCTGCTGCAGTGCCCACCCCCACCCCCACCTCAGAGCCCCCAACACCACCCCGCGAATGCCAGGGTTCTGCCAGCGGAAGGCAGAGCTCTGGGCCGACGGGGTGACGTGGGGCAGGCCTCGGGGTCAGGCGGGGGCCTGGGTGTGTGTGTGTGGAGGGGGGTTCTCCCTCAGTCCCATAGCACTCGAGGGGGTGACCCTCCGCTGGGCTAGGCCTCCCTAGCCTCCCGAAGTCCCTCCCACCCACCGTCTCCCAGACCCCAGGAGCAGAGCGGGCTGGGCAGTGGGCCTCACAGAGCAGGGTACAGGGGGTGGCTGAGGGGAGGGTTCCCCCCAAGCCGGCCCAGGCTTCCCCGGACACCTCCACCGCTGCCACATGCACAGCCATACGCACAGGCTCAGCTGCACGTGCACACACACGCACATGCACACACATGCGCATACCTGCCATTCTTTGCATTCTTCGTGGCTGGAGAGCTCAAACAGCGTCACTGCATTGTAGAGCTGCCAGAACTAGGAGGGAGAGGGTACTGCTCACCCCCAGCATTTCCCCGGGGCCTTTGTGGGAAGGCCGGGGTCCCCCGCCTTCTGGTACCCACTGCCCTGAGACACTGATACCTCTCCCCCCACCCAGGGAAACCGAGGCCCCTTAGGCCAGAGTAGCCCTTGCCCTGGGCCTCCCTGGACCCCACAGGGCCCGGTTCGGCGCTGGCTGGTGACTGCGGGAGGGAGAGGCCTGAGGACCTGCCGTTCCCAGGGGTCAGCCTAGAGCAGGGCATACGCACGAACGCCCCGGGGGACTCACATGGCCACAGAACAGAAACGGCAGCAGGAAGGTGAGGCCACGCCACATCCAGGACTGGAAGCCCTCTGCGGAGAGGGGGGCGGGCGTGAGGGGCCCGTGCGAGGGGGTTGGCGGAGCCCCCGCCGAGCCCAGCCCTGCCCGGCCCCCACACGCGCACGCACACACGGGGCAGGGGGTGAGGCCTCCACCTCTTACGGGCGCATGTGCGCTCACTAGGAAAATATGAAAATAACCCAGAGCACGTGGGAAACACCTGTCACCGGGCCCGGCTGCTCCCACGGCTCTCCAGTCGCTGTGGACTGGGTGGGCTTGACAACGCTTAAGGAGTGCTGACGTGCCTGCCGGGCACGGAGTTTCGCCATTTCTTTAATTTGCATGTCATAGCGGACTTTTGAACGCATCACTTCAATCGAGTCTTGATGTAGTGGGGCCTCCTTTGCAGAATGATTCGATGGAAATGACCATCGCAAAAGATAGCAGCGTTTTATCCGAAACTCGTTTCCCCTGAAAGTTTAGGTGAGGGATCTCCGAGCTTCTGATTGGGTCCCCACCACTGTGAATTTAAAAGGTTACGCACATGTTCCTAACATATATACGTGGATGTATGTGTACATGTACGTGTTCACGTGTAGACATACTGCACTAAGCTATGTGTGTGCATGACAAAACGAGGCTAACATTATGTGTGCTATAAAGCACAGCCAAAAAGTAGAGAGAAGCCAGCACCGAGGGCACACGGCTGGCCTCACGACTCATCGGCTGAAACAGAGGCCGCAATGTCTGAAAAGCAACTTGGGTAGGTAGAAGCTGGCAGCCACGGCTTTGCGTGTAGTGGGTCTCGTTACGTCCTTGCTAGCACGCGCTCTCAGTGTGGGGAGTTAGGGGCGAGGTCTGGGGGAGCGGTCAGGGGCCGCTGCCTGTCCCCTCCACCCCACCCAGGCGGGCTACTCACCCACCGTGAGGTCCAGATGATTCCTCTCCCCCAGAGCCCGCAGCCGGTAGAGGCAGCCCCGCTGGTAGTAATACTGCAGGAACTGGACACAGCCTGCAGGGGGAGCACGGAGCCCGGAGGATTAGCTGTCGCTTCTACGGCAGGCAGGTGGGTCCTCACTGCCCTGGGTACAGCCCTTTCCCAAAGCCCCCCCAACACACACACACACACACACACACACACACACACACACACACACACACACACACCTCAGTCTGAACCCACTTTCTCCATTATCCAGAATACTAAGAGAGCTCAGGGTATCTCAGGAGCCAGCTGAGCCCCTAGGTACTCTAGAAACTTCTAGAGCTTTCCTAGGCATGCAGTCGGCACGCAAAAGATGCTTGCACGAATGGCAGCACCAAGCCGGGAGCTGCTTGCAATGACAAAGCAGCAAGAGACAGCGCCACACAACGGGATACTGTGGGCCCAGGAGGGAGAGTACTGGGTTTCCACGTGGATAAAAATTCCCATGGTCACTGTAAAAAGGAAAAACACCCAGGTCGCGAGGCCAGCTGTGAGGACAGAGGGGCCGCACGTGGGCAGACTGCGCGTGACGCAGTACGTGTGTGCACACTGCGATGAACACCTGTTTGAGAGGAGATGATGGATCTATTTACAGTGCTCGCCCCCTAAGGGCGGGATTGTACGTAACTTTTATTCTCAGCTTTATATGTCTGTGCTTGCTTGTACGCAGGGTTTTTATTTAAAAAATTAAATGGGACTTTTTGGATAGGCAATATGCCCACGGTATAAAATTCAAAGAGAACAAAGGGGTGCTTGGTGAAAAGGAAGTCTCCCCGCCCTGTCCCCGTCCCTCCAAGCTCCCCTTTTCCAGAGGCGACCCCTGTGACCAGGGCATTGTATGTCAATCCAGAGCTTTTCTTAAATGAGAAAAATTTTTTTCTCATATTTCTCATATTTCCATTCTGAAGAAAATAAAGTCAGTGCCCCCAACACCAGTCAGTTCTCGGAGGTCCACAGTGGTCCAGCTCTGGTCTGGGGTGGGAGCTGGGGGTGGGGGAGGCGGTGACTGGGGCTCCAGGGTGTGGGGATGGGTCAGGCCATCCCAGGGCTGGGGACTGGATGGAAGGATGGAGTTCATCTGGGGTGCACAGAGCTCTTTTCTGGATTTCTGGGACCCTCCCCTGCCCCAGGCTGGCCAGGGACCTCCCCCAACCTCCACTCCCTCCCACGAAAGACGCAGCCACCCCGCACTGGGATGGGGCCTCCCCAGGGAACCCTGCCGCCACCCCAGAATCTAGGCGAGAGACACTCACTCTGAAAAATGGAAAACGCTAGAAACTGGTTGCGAAACTTATGATAAATCAGTCCGTTAGGCCTGCAGAGAGGAGGGGAGAAGGTCAGGTGTGCCCAGAGGTCAGACGTTCTCCCCGCCCCCCCCCCCCCCCCCCCCCCCCCCCCCCCCCCCCCCCCCCGTCCAACCAAGATTGAAGAAAAGCTTTCACGATTAAACCTTAAACCAAGTCCTCCGATTCCTACCCGCTTTACCGCCAGTGTCCCTGGGGCTAGATCCAGTTAATTCCCTCGCTCTCCAAGTCCCTTCTGGAACCAGGGGGGGCCCCACCTGTTCCCCCTCCCCGCATCTCAGTGTCCTTGGAGCCACAGCCTCACCCCTGTGCTTGCTCCAGTATCTGTGCCCCTGACAGCAGGAGGACAGGACATTCCCCGGGAAATTCTCCAGCTGGCTTGGGGGAGGTGGTCCCTGCGGGCCAGCTGTAAGCTCACACTCTCTCCTTGGCCTCAAAGTCGGCCAGGCCTTGGCCTTCGAAGGCCCCATCAGAGTGCCCTTGTCCTCCACGGGTCCCCACTGACTGACAGCCACGTGGGAGGCCGAGGCGGGGGCAGGGCAGGCAGGAGACACTCACCAGGTCAGCATCACTCCAGACAGGAAGGTGGACACGTAGTGGTGAGACACCCACCAGCCTTTAATTCTTGGCGAGAACAAGAGAAGGAAAAGGAGCTGAAGCGGGGAGAGAAGCACAGGCGTCCCCCGGCTTCCCGGCCAGCGTGTGCAGGGGCTGCTTCGCAGCCTGGAAACTGCCACGACTGTGCCCTTCCCCCTGTCCTGCAGCAGCGCACTCACTGCCAGCCACACATCAGCCACCCACCGATGAGCCTGCAGCAGCTCTGGGGCCTGCAGGTGGCTTCCAGCTGCCCTCAGGACACAGCCCTCACCTCCAGGTGACCGCAAGCCCCACCTCCCTGTCACCTCCGCCTTGAACTCACCAAGCCCAATGCTACCCCTACCCCGGGGCCTGCTACGGGCTGAACGGTTTTCCCCCTCAAATTCGTATGTTGAAGCCCTGGCCCCCCCATGCGATGGTTTCTGGAGGTGGGGCCTCTGATGAGACAATTAAGGCTGCACGAGGTCACAGGACGGTCCCTGACCCAACAGGACTGGGATCCTCATGAGACAGGGGGAGTGCGCACGCTCACAGAGCAAAGGTCACACGAGGACACGGGGGCCGTCGGCGAGCCAAGGACAGGCCTCAAGGGAAACCAACCTGCTGGCCCCTCGTCTTGGACCGAGCGCCTCCAGAATTGTGAGAAAAATACTTCTCTGTGGTTTAAGCTGCCCGGGCTACATACTTTGCCGTGGCAGCCGAGCTGCCTACCAGGGCCTCTGCACTTGCTGTTCCCTCTGCTCCGACACGCTGGCCTGCCTGGCTCCTGGTCAGAATTCGAGTTTTGGACCAACCGTCACCTTTTCCAAGAACCCCCTTCCGGCCACCTTATCTACAACAGCCAGGCAGCACCACACTGGATCACATGCCCGTCTCATCTTCTCCGTGGTGCTCACCACTCTCTGAGTATTTTTTTTTTTTTTGGTCTCATTTTGTTTTCTGAACCCCTTCTCCCACTCAGAAGTAAACTCCAGAGGAGCAGGGATCCCGTCTGTCTAGTTCATCGATGTACCGGTGATCTCTGGCTCCGAGCAGGCGCTCAGTGATAAACCCAGAACACACGTGATAAAACCACACACATTGACACAGAGCTGCAGCTACCGAGTCATCCTGGACAGATACAGGGAAATGACGGGGCGCACACGCAGCACGTCACACCACGCCAGACGCAGCTGCTCCACGGGAGCCCTGCGCCCCTGGGCTCATCTGCGCCTCTGTCACAGGGGCCGTCGTCCCGCCCAGAAGGGGTTTACCCAACCCAGAAGCTGTGAGGGCTCTGTTATCAGAACTCAGCACTCCCCGCCCAGCTCAGGGCTCTCACTCTGCACTGGGGAGGGAACATGGTTGTCACACACCCCACCCCTCAGTGTCAGGGGCAGCCTAGGATGAGCACTGGGCCCTCACACCTGTGCTTGTCTAAGTCCCCGAGTGTCTCAGGCCTCTATGGCCTCCCCCGACTCTTCTGCCAGAGGCTCAATTATCTGAGCACGACACGGCACGGCAGGGATGTGCTTGGCCAAATGCAGCCTGAGAGCAGCCAAGCTCGTCCTCCCAAGGACTGAGTGGCAGTGACAGGGACGCCTGAGGCGTCCACAGCAGCAATCAACCGACGTCCCTCCAGCACTCTCTCTCAGGAGCGGACTGGGGCGGAGGCCCACCAGAACAAAACACCTGAGACCTGCCGCTTCCGGAGATGAGCTGCTGGATTAGGCTTTCATTCCAGCTAAAATCGTCCTGTAACTTGCTTTCTTGTCTTGACTCCCAGGCCAGTACCTATAGACCGGTCAGTAGCTTCTTAAACGCCACATCACATTTCAGGATGTGGCTCTGCCACGGTCTCCTTGGCTGATCGATTGTCACCATCATCCTCGATGTTGCCACGACATTCTGTGGACGTCCCCTAGTGTGATGACACCGTTTCTCCAAGAAGCGGGATGGCTGGCTCACAGGGTGTGTGCACTGGGACTTGTCAAATTACCCTCCAAAATTGCTATCCAAATTTATGCCCCCATCAGCAGGAGGGAATATCTGATTCCCTAAACCCTTGCCAACACCTGATACCAAATTTTAACATCTCTGTCCAACTCATTAGGTGAAAATTGATGTGTCACCGAGGTCTCCACTTGCTTCATCCTAATATGTGGGTTTGCGCGGTCTTAAAACACTTCAACCAGAACGTAGACGTAAGAGCAGAAACTGAATCTTACTCATCCCTGCTCTTTGCAGCCCACAATAGTTCTGGGCGTAAATTAAGTGTTCAGATAATGGCCTGTGGGTCCCTCAATGGTTATGGTGAGGGATAAGGCTTTTTCCTTTATTCCTAGCACTAACAGCACTAGGTAAACAGTAGGCATTTAATAAATGTTGGATACAGTGAGGTCCCGGAGGTGCAGCTGCTGAAAGCCGCAGCTGGTCTGAAAGCCACCAGCACAGAGGTGACAGGAGATGGCTGCAGGTACCATGTGAATTCACAGGACAGGACAAGACATCCATCCACGTCTTTGTTCCCAGTCTCTCCCTCCTCATGTCTGTCTTGTCTGTCAAAATCTATGAGGGCCCCCGGCACGAATCTGATGGAAAAGGCACTTGGCCCCATCCTCAGACTTTCGGCTTGAAGAGCACCCAAGAAGCTTCTTCTCGGGAACCTCCTCAGTTCTCGGCAAAGCCACATGCAAGTCCTCGGGTCTTGGGAAGCCCCACGTTCCTTTTGTCCTGTTCTCCAAAGCTCCTCTGAGAAAGGCCCTCGTCTCCATCTGGAAGGCGGCCTGAGACAGACACCAGCTCTGGACAGCCAGCTTCGCTGCTGAGCGGCAGCTTTTAATTTCACAGCTTGCAGTGCCCAGAGCCCAGCAATACAGCTGCCACCAATAAACACAGCTCGTCGCCCCTGGGAGAGGCTCGGAGTCGCTTCTTCCCCCGCATGGCCCTCACCAGCCCCACTGGTCCATCTGCACGCCCCAGGGCTCTGGGTAGGTTTTGTGCACGTGTATATGTTTACGTAACAGTTTTCTTGCGATATAATTCAGGTACCATACAATTCACTCATTTAAAAGTATATATTCGCAGAGTTGTGCAACCGTCAGCACCATCAGTTTGGGGACGATTCTGTCACTCCAAAAAGAAACCTGCACTTATTAGTAGTCGGTCTCTGGGCCCATTTTGTCACAGAAATGAGGCTTGCAGGGGCTGGTGGGCTAACAAGCGGATGATAGGTGGCCCAGGAAGGTTGGTGCACACCGGCCAGAATGCAGGGACAGCATGTCCCGGTGTATGGGGATTGTGCCTGGGAGACCATGGCCTCCCTTCAGGGCATTTTGTCCACATTTGTACAGAATATGTAAGAATAGTGATGCTTGAATATGTGCACCAGCCACTATTCGACCCCGGGCTGTTTCTGGCTTTGTGCTTCTGGTAATCTGGGCCGTTGAGGGAATGGCTTCTACACCGAAGATCCCTCCTTTGCCTGCCACCCCTACACCTCTGTATCTCGGGAAATATCCCTGCAAAAGCTCGTTAGAGCCAGGTGCCCATGGGCTGACTTGCCAGGAAAACGAATATGATCGCTAATCCATTATTCGTCCTGGCCCAGAACTAACTGTAGAATACGTCTGATGTTTCGCCTGTCAGTCAATCACCCCCATTCTGGTTCCAGGACTCAGCTTCCTTTCAGGGAACCAAGTCACCCCCACACTCAGTCTGGGTGACTGGAAGGGAGGTGGGATATTTAACTGGGCACATGACCCAGAGCCAGCCAATCAGGGCTCTGCATCCCTCCAGCCTCAGTGATTGGCTCAGGGATGAGCATGTGGCCTGAGCCTAACCAATCAGAAGTCTATCTCAAGACTACAGCTAGCCTTGTGGAGGAGAGATGCTCCTCTGGCATTGCTGATCCAGTAGGATGCTGACCTGGGCTGCTGGGAATCAGTGCAGGGGACAAGATAGGTAGGTAGGAAGTTATTAACATTGTTTGAGCCCTTTTCACCTCCTTGAACTATTTCATGTTTACTTCTCTTAGGTAGTTTTCCATCAATTGCAAAACTTGCAAGGAAAGTTGACTTGTTTATTGCACTGAGCTAATGAGCTACATCTCACATTGGAGGCATTAGACACAGAGCAAGGGTGGCACTGTGCCACAGTGGGGGAGTCCCGCCACACCCCCCACTTCTCTAGGCCTGCTTCCCTGAGCACAGCCCTCATTCAGGCCTCAGGTGCAACCAGGAACACGAAGCGAGGCTCAGCCAGACCAACGCTGGGCCACAAGCCTCTAGGAAGCCCACATGGCCCAGCTCCACCTGTCTGCAGAACACTGGTACGGCCCCAAGGACCTTGCCTCATTGCAGAACCTGTGTTCGATTTATTTTTACAAAGACCATAGGCTCAGGTACTAACCCTGAGCTCCTGAGCTCCCCTGAGATACTTCAGAGATGAAAGAGGTAGAATCCATCCCAATCTGACCCCTTTCCTCCTCCTCCTCCTCCTCCCTCCTCCTCCTCCTCCTCCTCCTCATTGTGCTCTCTTAGCTGTGCATTCCTTAGTTATGCCTCGGTAAGGCCCAAAGGTGAGGGGAAACCTCAAAGGTGTCTCCCTTGCCTGCCCCCAGGAGAAATGAGCTCTGGGAAGGAGCTGGGGGAGGAAGGATGCTAACTATCCAAGAGATGTTGAGGATAAGTCACGGATTTAGTCAGCTAGATCCAGCCCACCTGCCGTACGCCCTCCCCCATCAACTGGCTACAACTCTCATAGTCATTCCTGTATAGATGAGACACCCCACCCATTCCAGACTCCCCAGTCTTGGAGTCCCTAGATCAGTGTCTGGCACCAAGGAGATGCTTAATAAATGTGTAATTAATGACAGATGGGGGCAGAATGGACCCATACCCACAGCTTTGCTTTACAGGCTCAGAGACAACCCTGCCTGCTGTCCTGTCAGAGCACAAGCTCCAAAGAACCCCCGCAAAAAGCTCCTGCTAAAGCATCAGGCAAGTAAGGCTTGCCTTTGGAACCCAATTTATTCCCCACTGTGTCCTCGTCCCCTTTTTTCTGGTGTGTCCCACACTTGCAGTCCTGCTCCCTTCTCTCTGGTAACACCCCCATCCACAGCTTGTCATACCAGAAAAGAAACAGACCAGAGTAATTCTCACTAAAGTGTTAGTGACCATCAGAGACACAACATGCCCCTGAACACTCTTAATATGAGTCCATCAGAAGCGGGAAACTCCAGGCCTGACGGCAAGCCCACGGGTGTAGGAAGAGGATTAGTACCAAGAAAGCCTTGCCCTGGCCCCTCTCCCCACTACGTACTACTCTGGCTCTCCCCCGACCATACCCAGTAAAAAGATATTAAAACTAAGAACTATCAATGTTATCATTTGGTGAGATTTTCTACTTCAGTGTTTCCCAAAGCATGGGGCACGTACCACCGAGTTTGGGATGCTAACTCGAGTGTAGCGCTAGATGATATGGAATTATCTTTTCCATTCTCTTTCCATTCCCCTGATTAAGTCAAGGAGAGTCTTGGTTAGATGCTAGTACATCTTTAACGCCTCTCGCGATCTGCTCATCTCCGGCTTTACACACACACACACACACACACACACACACACACACACACACACGTACACACACACGAGAGCGCGGAGCTCAGGCTCAGAGCCTTCAGGAAGCACGGATGCTTGACTTAAAAAAAAATCAGGCAATGAAAACAAAAAGATATTTTTATACTACTTCCTCTTTCCTGCAGTTGATGCTGGTTTTCCATGAACGGTAGTGAAATAAAGTTTCCTTTTAAAATAAATATTTATCTAAGCAAAAAAAAATACTAAATAAATAAATAAAGGAGAAGGTTGATTTAAAACGTGAGGATATTATCATTGAGGTGATATATGGACGTGGCAGAGACGGTGAGGATGGGACAGGAATGGGGGCAGTTTGAGAAACACTAATCGTTTCTAAAAGGCTACACGCTACAGGGCCGTGCACCTTGACAGCCACCGTCCCCCCGGCCCTTACCTCACGGTTCTACGGGAAAGGCCGGGCAGAGCAGGGATCTGCCCCAAGGGACCACTGGGCAGAAGCGTGAGAAGGCGGCAAATTATTTGGGGTCTTGGCAGATGTCCCAGTCTTAAACACATGACTCCTGCTTGTTCGTGACCAGCCCCCTTGGAGGTGGGGCTGAGGTTGTTACTTTTGTTTCAGGAAAGGACAGGGACAAGAATGGTCTGCAGAGGTTCAAATGGCCACCCCACAAAGGAATCAGGACTACGGACAATAGGCAAGCACGGATATTAACCGCGTCCCGAGCCTCTCTCCTCTTTCTATGGGAGACCATCCAGTCTTGCCACCAGAAGCCGTTCGTCCCGCCAGTGACAGCATCGTAGTGGTCCTCTGGGGAACCATTCCCTTCCTGACACGCAGCCTCTAGGTTTCCAGGGACGGCCACAGGGCTGGCCACAAGGCTCAAGCCCAGCCAGTCGTAGCAGCACATTTTCTGGCCACAGTGACGGCTTCAGAGACAGGCACGTGGACCCAGGGAGCGCCAGCGGCACCCAGTGCGATTCGGGGAGGAGAGGGACGTGCCCTTTTCATGCTGGAAGGAAAATCGGGAGTCCCGAGCCGCTAGATGCCCCTACACGTCTAGAGAGTCAAGACAACACCGCGGATGGCGGAGGTAAGCGCGAGAAGCTGGGTCCTGAGGACGCCGAGCACCTGGATGAAGCCTTACCTGAAGCCGGCACCCCACGGACCTGTCCTTGACAGGAGACAACGCATCTCCTGCTATGTGGAGCCCACGTGAGCTAGGGTTTCTGGTGAGCTGTTTTCCTCCGCTCTGGGTCCAAACAGTTACAGACGCCTCTGAAGAAGGGAGTGAGGCCGGCCGGGGGCAGTGACGGCCCTCACCTGCCCCCCCCACCCCATCCCCCGCAAAGCAAGGCCCCCACTCACCTCGAGCCGTTGCTGATGAGAATGCTCTCCCGAATGGTCAGGGTGCAGTAGTACCACACCAGCAGGAAGTTGAAGAGCTCGTCTGTCACCCTGGTGTGGAGAAGCAGCCCTGAGCGCGAAGCAGGCGTGGGTGCCAGGTGCGGCCGTGCCCGGCGCCCCCACAGGACAGCCGGCCAGGCCGAGGGCGGCCCCCACGGGTGTGCCGCAGCGCTCCCGACCCTCCGGGAGGCAGCGGCGATCCCGCCTCTGAGGCATCTTCCCTCCACCCAGAACGCCTGCCCCGCTCCTCACCTCTCTCCCCGAATCCTGGCCGCCCTTACGGCTCCCTCCTCCCCTGACCGCTCGGCCCACGACGCCCTGGCTCCCTTCGGCATTCTCACGTCCCACGCGAGACAGAAGGACCTCCAGCGGGAAACCCAAGATGCCACCCTAAACTGCCAGCAGCGTCAAGACCTCAACCCCCTCCGTCCCCTTAGACGTTCTGTAAACTTCATGACAGGCGACCCGTATGGCCTGACGTGTCTGTGACACGACCTTGAGAACGTCCTGGCCGCGGGACAGGGACCGCAGCCGGGAGCCGGGCAGAGCGGGCCTTAAAGGTGGACGGGCCGGGGGGCTGGCGGACACGCTGCGTGTGACCCGTCGGCGACCGGCCTGGCTCCGCGGGGCCATCTGTGAAGCGGGAAGGCGGGTCGCCCCCGTGAGCACTCCGGGTGAAGGAACCTGGGGGAGCCTGCAGCAGACGGCCCCCCGACCACGGCCGGTCTCTCTGACGAGACCTGGATGAAGGCTCTATCGCCGACCCGATTCAGAAGTGCTTCTGTACGCCCCCCAATGTCACACCGTCTCCCCCATTCGCCAGGAGGACAGAAGTGACGGCAGCAGGTGCTGTCCGTCTGCGGGGAGGGAAAACACCGCTGTCCCCTCCCCGACTCCGTGTCTGCCCCTGCACTGGGAGACCCTTCTCCCCGACTACAATGGCCCTGGGCGGGGGCTGGAAGGAGGACACGACTCTAACAGCAATAAAAGTTGTCGGAAGGTGTCTTTTAAGCTATGTGACACGGCGACGGGCTCTCGGCCCCGAGCCTTGCTGAACCGTGGCCTGCAGAGAAAGTCTCGGGGGGCTCGGGCCCAGGCTCGGCCAACCCAGGGCCTGAGCTCCAATCCAGACTCCGCCTCTCCCCAGGAGGGGGACCCTGGACAAGCCAGGGATTCTCCCCCACTGTCACTTCTGTCACTCCCCCACCTGTGTCGTGGGGCGAGAAACGGCCCCTTCCCCGCCCGCCGCGTGGGCTGCCATGAGCAGCAGCCGGAATGAATGCGTGGGGTCCTCAGAGCAGTGCCTGCAGCCCAGCAAGACCTGTATGTGTTCCCTACGGCCACAGAAGCACCGCCGAGTGTCCAGAGTCTGAGAAACGGGTCTCAGACACCCAACGGAGAAGCTCAAAGTCCTACTTGACGTGGAAAGGCAGTGGGGGGCGGGGCGGAGGAGCAGGGGACCGAAGCCCAGGGCAGAGGGCCAGTGAGATGCCGGCTTCTGAGCTCGCCTCCGGTCGGGCCCGGTCGAGAGTGGTGGTGACCGGGGATGTTTTTCACTGTGGTTTCCCTCTATCTGATCAGTAAAGGGAGAGAAGTTAAACTAACGTTGACGGCCCTGGAATGTCAGGGACACACGCGAGGTGCCGGGCTTGTCTGTGCGGCGGACGTGCGTGCGTTTCCGTCGCTGCTGTCACACGCGGGCACACGCCTAGCGGCTCCAAGCAACACGCGTTTATTCTCGGAAAGCTCTGGCGGTCACAGTCTGCAGGGGTCCTTCTGAAGGCCCAGGGAGGGGGGCCCTTGCCGTGCCCCTTCCGGCTCCGAGAGGCCTCCTGAACTCCTCCTCTGGCCACCCTGACGTCTGCGTCTGTCACTCACCACGCCTCCCTCTGTGACTCCGGCCCGGCTGCCTCCCTCGTATAAGGCCGCTAGTAATTACGCTGGGCCCGCTGGATAATCCAGGATCATCTCCCCGTCTGGAGGTCCTTAATGTAATCCACCTGCAGAGACCTCCCGCCACGTCGGGTGCCAGAAGGTGTGGGGCTCGGGGGACCAGCCTTCGGTCCATCACTGGGGGCCGGCTCTGACTGCCGAGAACGTGCAGCGAGCCGGTGATCCCCGCCGACGGGCTCTCCAGACCCGCACACGACCCTACGCAACCGGCTCCCGTGGCAGGCGCACACGCACACCCCACGCCCAGAACCTGCCGCCCCTCCCGGCTCACCGGAGGGCTTTCTCAGGCCCCTGGGCTCCCTCTGCTGGCGCGAGGGGCAGACGGAAGCAGCCCGCTGGGGGAGCAGTGCCCGGCTCCCCCTGACAGGTGGCATAACCGAGGTACATTCTACACGGCCCCCGCACCCCGGCAGCACCGAGCTCCAGGTGCCCACGGGCCGACCCCTCCCGTCTCGCTTCCCACACCCCGACCTGCCGGGGTCACTTCCTGAAGGAAATGCTGTCGTCCAAATGCTTCTCCTGGGGAGCTGTCCTCGGAGGGAGCCCCACAACTTCCCACGTCACAGGTGAAGAAACTGAGGCTCAGAAGCGGGGATGGGAGCTGCCCAGGGCCACACGGCGGGTGAGCACTGGAACGAGAGCCACGCGAAGCCCGCCCAGCCCAAGCTGACCGCCTCCTTCCTGTCTGCTTCAGAACGCCACCCGGTCAGAGGGCCATCCTAACCGGACGGACGCAGCCCCGTAGCCTGAGGCCGGCAGAGGGACACACCGGACCCTCCAGCCGAAGCCTAAAGACCAGGCGGCAAGGGCGGAGCAGGCGTCCCCCAGCCATGGGCGAGAGGAGGTGGCGGACGCAGACAGGCCACGGGCTCCACGCAGGGTCCTGCGAGGCCAGCGCAACGCCGGTTCCCGTACTCAGCGCCGACCTCGTGAGCGGCGGGGCCGGGCCTGCGACCCGCAGCTGTGCAGGGGGCCGGACGGGCCCGGCTGTGGGCACAGGCACCGTGGGAGGACCCCTGGGTGGGGCCTCTGGCAAGGACACAGTCAGTGAGGAAGGGGACTCCCGCTCGTGGGATGCACGGGGCGGCGGGCTGTGCTCGTCTCCCTGCCCGCCTTGGCGTGGCACAGAGCGACCCGGGACGGCCCGCGGCTGCCAGGCGCTATTCTGGACACGGTTATCTGGTCCTCGCGGCCACCCTGCCAAGGAGCTCCCCTCGTCCTCACGCTCTGCGTGACGACGCCCAGGCCAGGGGAGGCGAGGGGATCCGTCCAAGGTGCGACAGCAGGGCAGAGGAACAGGGGGTCCTGACACCTGTCCGGCCCCGCTCCCTGTCCTGTGTTTAACCCGCGGAAGGGGTACCGGGTCCACGTGTGCCCCCTGAAAACACGCATACGACCTCATTTGGAAATGGGGGTCTCTGTAAAGGTCATCCGTTACGATGAGGTCATCCTGGGTTGTGGTGGGCCCTAAGACCGATGACCGGTGTCCTCGTGAGGTCACGAAGGAGACTCGGGGACACACAGGGACGCAGGCCGTGTGACAGGCCTGAGGCACGCGAGGCGGAGTCTGGAGTGAAACGGTGTTAAGCCCAGGGTGGCCGGCGCCCGCCTCAGGCGGGAGGCGGCGAGAGAGAACGGGAGCCTTCGGAGGGAGCCCCGTCCTCCCGACACCCCGAGGTCAGACGGAGGACACGGCTCCTGCTGCTTCGAGCCACCCAGCTGGTGCCGCTCGGTTGCAAGGCCCCCGGGAGACCACTGCAGAGGGGACGGGGATAGGAGACCACTGCTATAGGGGGGCGGGGAGAACGGGGAGCGGGAGCCCTAGAGGGGGACCCCGCACTCCAGGCTGCCCTTCCCAGGCCTACAGGTGCCAGCGCAGGGGAATCTGGCTGCTCAGGAGGAACTTTCACCTCCTTCCAGAGGGCGTGTGAGCAGGCGTGGCTGCTGTGGGCAACCTTTGCCCTCCAGCGAACCGGGCCAGGCCCGAGGCAGCGGCCGGGCACAGGCCCAGGGTCTAAAAGAGCCTTTGTTTGGACATTCGAGAGGCCAGACCAGCAGCTGGACTCCCAGCCAAGCGCCCGCGAAGAAATAAGCCCTTAACTCGTGGGCCGAACGCCACGCTGTGCTCGGCCACCTCCGTGGAGGCAGAGCACTCGGGGTGACGGGGAGAAGCGAACCCCCGCACCGGGCGGCGCCGCTTCCGCCCCCGGACTTGGCCTTGTCCTGCTCAGACGGTGCCAGCTGACGCCCTGGAGCACTGCTCGGCGCTGACGCACTGAGCTGTCACAGCCGCCCCGGGAGGCAGGCACTGGTGTCGCCCGCGTTTCACAGATGGAGACGGAGGCTCCCTGACGGCCGAGGAGCCTCGACGCCAGGATTCAAGCTCCGTCCGTGATCCAGCCCTCTCTCCTTTTGCTTTTTGTCCTTTCCCCCCCACTCCCTTCCCTCTTCTTTCCTCTTTCCTCTCTTCCTTTCTGTCATCGAGACATAATTCACACACCACAGAATCCACCCTGTTGAAGTGTACGTTCAGTCAGGCTTTTCTTTGCATAGTCGCAGAGCTGGGTATCCATCACTAGCACCTAGCTCTGGACCAGCCTCCTCGCTCCAGGAGAAACTCCTTCCCCACGACCTGTCACTCACGCCCCACGTTCCCCGGTAACCGCGAGCCTATTTTCAGTCTCTACGGATTTGCCTCTTCTGGATATTTCATGTAGATGCAATCAGACAACGCGTGACCTTTTGTGACCAGCTTCTTTAACGTAACAGTCTTTTCAGGATTTTACACTGTAGCAGGTGTCAGAATTCCAGCACACCAATATGCCACACTGGCCCCCTTTTGTAACCACAACGTTATAAGGCATCTCCAGTAGCCATTTCGCAAATATTCGATGGACGGAGGTGGGGTGGACGGGACTGCTACTTCTCACAAGAAATGGCTCTTCTCTACCTACATCTTGTCACGCCAAACACTGCAGGTGCAGGAGAGACCCCGGGTCTCTCTCTCGCAGCCACGGCTCCACCCCCTGCAGGCCTGTCACGCTGTCACGCTGTCTCACCTGTAGTAAAGGACGAAGCGACACGCCACGGCGCCCAGGAGCAGGATGATGGTCAGGTAGAGCTTGAACTTCTCGTACTCATCCTTGTAGGCAAACCTGCGGCAACAGACACCCCCAAGTGGGGTCGTGTAGCCGTTACTATACTTACAGCAAGAGAACAACGATATCCCATCTGGGGGGCAGGACCTTCACCCCATCAGATCCTTGGCCTATTGCCACCCACGTCCCTTCTGGTGTCACTAAGGGACAGAGCTGGCCTTGAATGAATGGTGACAATCAGTTAGGGAATGAGGGCCGAAGTGCTAGCTAAGCTTCTGATGTCCCTGGACGCCAATGGGGATGACCAAGGGGCAGGGACACGGTCCCCTCCCCCAGCCAGCTCCAGCAGAGGGAAACTCCATGGCTCCGTTTTCCTGGGAACTGATCGATTTTGGGGTGACGTGACTGTCTGCTTCCTAAGAGAACATGTATGCTAAGGCATGAAATGGAGCAGGGGCCACTTGAATCGGGAAGTGGGCAGTCCCGTCCACCTAACCGATGGACTCTGAGGAGGAGGAGGGCACCTCCCCCGGGGAGGGAGGGGGGTCTGCCCACCGGGGAGAGTGTCAGAAAGACCAAGAGCCGGAGCCCCGAGTGTCAACATTTTCTTCATCTTCATGCGAAGATGCTCGCTTGGTCCCGTCTCTCCTGAGTCAAAGGAGCACAGTGCCTTTCCAGAAGACAGCCAGGGCGAGGGCCAGGATACTTACTTGGCCTGGTTGCTGAGAAGGGTCACGTTCACGTTGCCGAGGACCAGATTCAAGTAGAGCCTGGAAGGAAAGAGCCTGTGAGGCCGGCCCATCCGTGACAGCCTGGGGAGTGGGCCCCGACCAGCAGTGTTCAGACTGATTAAGCGTGCCCCGGGCCATCCGTGGGAAACACCGGGCTGCTAGTGACCTCAGCAGCACGAGGGGCCTCACGTCACACGCGAATGCTGATCGGAGACCGGGACGACTGCAACACATGACAACTGGGACTGACCAGTGCCCCAGCCCGCCGCCCGTTGTAGCCGGTTTACAGATAGCATTTCCCAGCCTCCCTTGCAGCTAGTGTGAGCACGTGACTAAGCTCCAGCCAAGGAGGCGAAGGCATGTGTACACCCTCTAGGGCCATTTAAAATGGGTTCTTTTTTACAATCAAGACATAACTGTCTCAAGTATACAACATGATACATTTTCATTCATTTACACATCCATGCAACCAACGCCCAGAGAATAAAACCCTTCCCGCCCAGGAGGCCCCCTGGTGCCCTTTCCCAGCCACCCCCGCCACCAGCAGCAGCCACCGTGGTGTTCTCAGGGGATCAGATGAGGAAGCTGCCTCTCCTTCCCCCCTCATTCCTGCCTTCCCCCCTCGGCCTCAAGCCCCAGCGGGAAAGGTGGGAGCCACGCAGGCCAGGTGCGCTAGGCCTGAACGCCTGCCCGCAGCGCGGGGTGAGTGTGGGGGTGCGCGGAGGCCCCCGGCTCCTACCCGTTCTTCTTGGGCAGGTAGGCCTCCATGTCGAAGAAGGTGTTCTGCCGCTCCTTGATGCCGGCGCCCATCCGCCGCACGAGCTCCGCCTCCTCCCGACTGGCGTGGCGCTTGCACCTGCGGGCACAGGTGTGGGCGTGGAGAGGCAGGGACCCTCCGTCTCAATGCTGCTCGCAACCCCGATCCTCCCTCTGTGCTCTCCGGGCTGGATGCTGGCTCCCCGCTAACCTAACCTATGACCTTGGGAGTGCCCTTCGACCTCTCTGCTGGACGTTCCACACCTGAAGAACGGGGCTAACACCAGGCCTGGCTCGCGGACACTACCATCGTGAGGACTGAGTGAGTAAACGCAATTCAGTCTTCCGAATAGTATCTGATATCTGACACATAGTACAAGCTCAGTGGATACATACTAGAAATACTTCTCCCGGTTATCTTTTTCCCCGAAATGTCTTTGATGTAATCATCAGAAGCAAACTACACGGAAAGCTTACGACAGAGAACAACTACGTGTCAGGGTCTCAGACACAAAGGGACTAGGGCTCTTATTATCATAAAGGCATAATCTAAAAATGACTGAGATGGTAGCCGGGAAGGCGCTTTGAAAATATAAGCCATTGACCCATTAAGGTCTAACTGCTATTCTTCGGTGATATCGAAACTAGAAAAACAAGCTGTGGATACGGGGAATAGCTGGGGTCCTCCGGGCAAGAAATGAACTCACGGGTCAACCTTTTAACCCAATGGTGCTCAGCTGGGGACACTTGGCAACGTCTGAGAGCATTGTGGTGGTCAAGACAGGGTGGAGGGTTTTCCTGGCACCCAGTGGGGAGAGGCCAGCGATGCTGCTTGCTGACTGCCCTACAATGCACAGGACAGCCCCCAGAAGTGCAGAATTATCATTAGTGCCACGGCTGAAAAGCTCGAGACAGATAAAAGACTCTTGAGTCCTGCCATCCGTAAGATAGGCTCTTCCAAGGGTGGCAATGTCACTGCATAAAACCATCCACACGTCATCCCACGAATGATGGGCCTCCATTTCCAAAAGGGGTCAGGCCAGGTCAGGGGTATAGTCAGTAACCTTCCCAAAAACCTGTCCCCGAGGGAAGGGAGGAAGTGGCCGGGAGCCACCCACTCTGGAAGGACAACCCACGTACGTAACCTGGGAAAAGCTGCTCAGAGCCTCGGTTTCCCGGCCTGCCTGGGCAGGGGGTCACGTAGGGGAATGAGGGTCTGTCCTAAACTACGAAGACGTCGGGATTGGGGAGTGAACATGCGATCTTGGCCTCAGGTACTGAACTAAGTCGTGAGCTCAAGTGTGTCCCTGGGCGGGGGAGGGGAAAGCCAGACTTCTCACCCTCTGCACCCAGCGAACCTGGGGGAGCCCCGACAGCCATGAGAAGGATCCTCACCGCTCTCACCTGCCCAGTGGAACTCCTTATAACAACGTTCTTCTGGGCAACTAGCTCTCATCCTCCTCCCGCCTCCCACAGGCCCGAGGCCCGAGGCCCGTCCCATCCCCCCGGGTCCATAAACGGAGCATATAACCTCGTCTCGCCTAACCAGTCTACTCAGGGATTGCGTCCCAGGTGGCCGGCCACGTGACCCATTCCAGCCAGTGAGGATCACGCCCAGAACTTCTGCTGGGCTGGGCTGGGCTGGCCGAGCCAGTGGGAAGACAGGCTGGAGGCCAGCGCGGTGACCGTGAGCGGACAGCCAGCCTGCGAGAGAGAGACGCCAGTCGAGAGGAAAACCATTTCCATCCTCCGCTGGAGCCCGTTTCGGGGCTGCGTCTCTGACCCTTGGCTCTGACCCTGGGCCGCGCGGTCGCCTACCTCTGCAGCGCGTGCTTCAGGTCCTTCAGTCGCGCCTTCTGCTTGTGGATGGAGCCGCTGCACAGGGTCTGCAGTGCCGTCAGCTCGTCCAGCTTCTGCCGGTAGACCCTGTGTGTTTCCTGAGGGGAGCAGGAGGCCGGGCGCGATGCCCAAGGAAGAGAATGGGGACAGGTCATGTGTCACACGGTCCGCTCGCGTCAGGGGACGTGACTTACAGGGGTCAGAGTCTGACGGCGAAGACGATACTCCTACAACTCTCTAGTAGAGAGGATTAGAGATCAGTGAAGCTGGGGACGGGGGTGGCATGGGACAGTGCTTGTTGCACCCTTCCTAATGACAACAGCGACCACAGGCGACTTGGAGGGGGCTCTCCTTGTCAATTCTTAGTCCAGGTGGTTTGAGTAGTAGAGGAAACCACAGTCCCCGTGCCAAGAGTGGTCACGTGCCAAGAGTGGTCACGTGATCCAGGCCTCCAACCGCCCCCCCCGGCAACTGACTGGTTCTGACGTGGATGGACAGCCCAAATTGGGCCAGCGAGAGTCAGCCCTGGGACTCTGGGCTGCAAGTGCTGGTTTAGAGACGCCCTCTTTCTCCTGGGCTTGCTAACCTGGTGGCAGGTCCACGTGGGGGCTGCTGAGCGGGGAGAGCCTGCCTAAGAATGAAGCCAAACAGGACTTTGAGACGTGGTTACGAGACAGAATTCTCACAGCATCCTCTCGACCTTTGGATCTAACCCGGTCTGAACGCAATGCTATCCAACACTCTCGGGCATATAAACTCATAAATTCCTTTCCTCCGAGGCCAGAATGAGTTGGGTTCCTGATCCTGGCAATGGAGACAGTTCTTGAGTCAACTAAGAAAGAAATATACCTCTTCCCTTAAAGCCGACCCTCCCTCAAACATCTCATTCTTGGAATTAACTCCTCAGAGCCCCACGGCCAAAGGAAATACAAGAGACTGGCCCCCAGAAGGGGACACAGTAAATAATGCCATATGCCAGGAAACACACCCTTCCCTCTAGACTGGATCATCTCAGACAAATACCAAGGATTTGGAGAAACCACTACGAGGGACAGGAACCGGGAAAACGAAACACAGTAATCCAGTGAACGTTATTTAACGTGGCTGTTTTCTCCATGGAGAAATGCATTTCGCAGAGAGACAGAGAAAAACGGGTTAGTGAAATGGTGAGTGAGGCCAGGGCCTCAATCCTCAGGCCTGCCAAGCGGGGGTCTCTGGATACCAAGAGTAAGCCAGAAGATAAGGGAGGGGCAAAGACGAGGAAGAGAGCCGATAACGCCAGAAGCAGCACTGCACGCTGCTGTGAGCAAGCCGCCCCTCGCCCCAGATGCCCCCAGACGCCCCCAGATGGGAGGGCTCGCTCCTCACGTTTACAGAACCGTCGCTCTCTCCTTCCCGGGCCTCCGGAGAGGACAGTTCTGCCGCTTTTTAATTTTTTTGTTAAATAATGTCCAACTTACAGAAGAATCATAAAGAGAGTACAAAGAACTCCCTCTATCTTTTGTCCAGGTTCACCAAGTGTTAATTAACATGGTGCCATATTCGCTTTACGCCCGGTGTGTGTGCGTGTGCACATGTGTGTGCGTGTGCACATGTGTGTGCGTGTGCACATGTGTGTGCGTGTGTGTCCTTCTCCATCAGGCATCAGTAAACTACAGTCCTCAGGCCCAATGCAGCCACGTGACTGCGCACGGGCGGCAAGCTAAAAATGGGTTCTGCGTGGCTGAAAAAAATCAATCAATCAAAAGACGACGATATCGTGACATGCGAAAAGCACACGAATCCATAAATAAATAAGCTTCCCGGGAGCACGGCCATGCCCACGCGTTTACATCATATTGTCTGTGGCTTCTTCAAAACGACAACAGCTGAGTTGCTGTGACAGAGACCATATGGCCCGCGAAGCCTAGAATCCTCACTACCCGGCTTTTCTGACAAAAAAATAAAAAGTGTGCCTACTCCTGCTCTAAACCGTTTGGGAGTTACTTGCAGACAACACGTTTCTTCAGTCCTACATACTCGCTCGTGTTTGCCCTGAGACCAGCGACATCAAACGCAGAAAACGTGACGTTGACACGACACAACGCCATGACCTTGAAGGGTGTCCCGAGTCCATATTTTTGCTGACTGTCCACGGACGGCAATTTCTCCCCAGATCCTGGACCCGGGTCAGCCCTCCTGCCTTGCACGCCCACTCGGATCTGGTCTCCTTTAGTCGGGAACAGTTTCTCGACCTTTCCTTGTCTTTTCGTGACATCGGTATTTTTTTTAAGAGTTCGGTCAAGTTGTTCTGAAGGATGTCCCTCCATCCGGGCTTGTCTGTCGTTTCTTCATGATCAGATTTTTGGTTATGCGTGTGGTGCAAGAATGCCACTAACGTAGGTAGCACTGTGTCCCCAGCGTGTCCCATCAGGAGGGATGTGGTGCCCACGATGTCAACATGAACTGCTTAGAAAAGGCGGAGTCCGCCCACTCTCTCCCCTGGACAGTGCCCAGCCTTCCATGTGTAACTAATAAGTACTCTGAAGAGGGACCACCTGTATTTGAATCACGTTTGAATCCTTCAGTGCTGAAACCGCCATCTACGTATAGCCAGCATCTCCGGGTACCGAAGGGAGCCCCCCAGAGCCGGGAGGGGGAGAACAGGGACAGAGAGACCCCGACTAGACGACAGGCTTCAAGAAAGTGGGGCCTCTGGTCCCGGCAATGCCAGCTCCTGGAAGATAAAGGGCCACGTGACCTCCCGGCACTGTTTGGTGTCGGGTCCCACCACGGGAGAGGAGACCAAGACCGCAACGTCGGCAGCCAGGGGCTCGCCAGGCCCTCTTCAGTATGAATTAATATTTAAAGTAAAAGGTGAAGACGTGATCCTTGTTAAAAATGAAAAAACTACAGCTAGAGTCGGCTTTGAACTCACCCCTCGCCTGTCTTCTCTCCCTTCCCCAGAAGTAACCACAGTTAGCAGTTCCCTCTAGACGGTTTTCCTGTGCATTCTCCCAGACTGTAGTTTATGTATCTATGCACTTCCATAGTCTACGCAGACCTATTTCTAGGTGCATGTACATAAAGATACATATGTGCAGATGAAAAATACACTGTTGCCAAAACGAATCTGACGGCTCATCCTCACACAGAGAGGTGGGGTCTCTGTTCCCTCCCCTTAAGTAGAAATAGGGTTGTGGCTATATATATATATATAGCTGAAGTGACACCATACAATTTCTGAGGAAAAGTCCTAGAAGAACGAATAAGGCTTCTACCTTATTTGCTGAATGAAACACTTGCTCTTGCGGCAAAGAGTTCAACGACCCTGAGGCCACCATGCTGTATGAAAACCCTGAGCGCATAGAGAAGCCACATGCAGACTCTCCGATGAATATTCCCGAAGACAAACCTTGTCCTTCCAACTCAGGCGCCGGAGGGGTAAAGAAACCTCCAGATGGATGATTCGTCTCCGTTACCCCAGTCTTCCCGGCTAAGGCCTTGGACACCACAGAGCACAGTCAAGCCACCCAGACTGTATCCTGTCTAAATTCCTGACTCACAGAATCCGTGAGCAAAACGCAGCTATCGATTTTTGTTTTGTTTTGGTTTGTTTTTAGGCGAGGCAACCCTTGGTTGACCTCACAGACCTGCGAGGACCTTGTCAGCTTACGATCTCTTATTTTTTTTATTTTTTATGCCTGCAGCACCTGGTCTTCCTATGTGGTCTCCCATCCAAGCACTCACTAGGCCCGACCCTGCTTAGCTTCCGAGATCAGACGGGATCCGGCTTATTCAGGGTGGCGTGGCCTTAGGCAGTTATCATTTTATGCAGCAATAGTAAGTGGAACACCACTGACCCTGGACCCCCACCTCCCTCTGGCCCGTTGTTATGTGAGAAAGAAGATACTTCATTTCAGACTTTTGATTTGGGGGAAATCTCTTTGTTATATAACAGCATAGCTGATACCCTAAAGCCAAAATAAAAAAAAAAATGGACAGTATCAAAATACACCTACGATTCCACAACCACATGTCCTGAAGCCTCAGCACGACGTCCTGACGACCCAGCCATGGGAGACTGCACAGATGGACCCCGCTCTTTTCACGGCTGTGCAAGTATTTCACGCTACAAACATGCTGTCGTTCATGTAAACCATTCCCACTGCCAGAGGTGGCACCCTCCCCCCAGGGAGGACTGCCTCTGGGGAAGAGAGGAGCTGGAATCACTGGGCCAGAGGGCACGGGCTTGTTTTCAGCTTTACCAGAGCGTGGCGAGCGGCCCGCGCAGAGTGGCTGTAGGGATTGACACTGCCACCCACGGCATCGCCAACCCTCCATGCCGTCTCTGATGCTCCACTGGGGTGCTTTTCTGCTCACCCCGAAGGCATCGGACTGGGTAGGGATGGGAAGGAAGCCCGTGGGCCTCCCCACAATGTTATCCCCTGGTATAGGGACTCGTTCTGATCCCCAAAAGTTTTTCCTGTCTGTCATTGGCCAGAACCACTTCTCAGGGGACCACAGGTGTGGTCCGCTCCGCCCTCAGCTCCGGGCTCAGGATGTGCCGGACACGGGGGTAGGAGGGTGGGGTTAGGGGGGTGGGTGACTGGGGTGAGGGGAGTCAGAAACAAGGCCGTGACACACTCCGCACCCCCAGGGCATTCCCTGCTCACACCCGCTCTCTGCGGATTCCAGCCCAGATCCATAGTAGTGGGGACGGTCACCGTTCACTTCTTAGACCCATATTTTTCTACAGATAGTTCTCTCTCACTTGCTCTTTTTTGTTGTTTAATTGTGATAAAATTTACCGTTTTAATTTAATTTGTCTAAGTGTGATACAACACACATAAAACCAACCATCTTAACCATTTTCAAGTTTCCTGCGCCCCGCCAGCCGCCAGCTCCTGGCAGCAACCACACCGACACTGTCTGTCTCTGCGCATTGGACTCCTCTAGGCACGCCATCGAAGTAGAGTCACACAGGATTTGCGCTTTGGTGTCACTTAATTTAGACACAGCGTGATGTCTTCAAGGTCCACCCACGCTGGAGCGCGTATCAGGACGCCCTTCCCCTTTAAGGCTTAACAATATTTCGTGGTGTGTGTGTACACACTCCATCTTCTTCCTCCATCCCTCCGTCCATGGACACCTGGGTTGCCTCTCCCTTCTGGCCATGGTGAATGACCTTACGGTAAACACGGGTGTGTAGATACCTGTTCAGGCCCTGCTTTGGATTCTTTCCGTGTATACACACCCAGACGTGGGCGTGCTGGATCATAGAGGAATTCTGTGTTTAGTTCTTTTGAGGAACTGCCATCCCGTTTGACAACGGCTGCTCTTGACCATCCATGGGGTGGTTCTGAGAGGTGGGGGGAGGGAGGGGAGGACAATTCCCGTCTCCCCTCGGAGTCCCCAGCTACCCTCTGCACACGACGGTGTCTTCTGAGTGGACCTGGACTTTGAGATCCTGTGTCAAGGAGCAGGACGAACCACACTGAGGACGTCCAGTCTTGCCTTTTATGCCATCGACCTCGGCCCCGCGGCTTCCGACGGAACGAGTCGCCAGATGGAGGCCTTCTGTTGTTTCTGCCAACCAGGCACTTTAGTCCCCTTCTGGTTAATGTCCCCACAGTTTCTATGGAGGCCCACCCCTCCCCCATACTCAGGCTGTGAGATCTGGCTGGGGACGGGGAGGGGGAGAGGGGGGTGGGTGGACACTGCCCGGGCTCCAGGGGGTACGACCCAGGCCTGGCAGATCAGAGCACCAGCCTCCCAACCCCGCTGCTGACTCAGAATCACAGGTTGTGGGGGCTCCTTATCAGAACGTCTGAAAAAGAGGAACTCTTTCTCCGGGATGTTGAAGAGAGCGGGGTGCAGAGCCGAGAGCTCATGGGGCTGTGTCGCCCGAGAAGGAACCCAACAGAGAGGAAAGCAAGGAGGTGAGGCAGATGAAGGCTGAGCCTTGATGACCGTACCTGGGCCCTGGTTTGGCCCGTACCTGGAGGAGGCACACCTCTGATCTCCCAAGTACATAAGCAAAGCAAAGTAAGTGGCTTTGCCACTTGGGCTGAGTGTCTTCCTTTCAGAAGCGAGTGTCAGAATATAGATGAAGGTACCCCCCCAAAAAAAATAACAAAAACAGAGCTTTCCTCCTGGGCAGAGTTAGCCACACCAGGTAAGCTGAGGAGCCACAAATCTTGGACTCATTATCACCCAGGTCTTGCCCGGGGCCCTGTCATCTTAAAACTGTCCAGAGCAAGGACTTGGAGCCCGGTGGAAAGAGTCCTCATCAAGCCAGTAACTAAAACAGTCCTCCGCCCCACAAGAATGCAGACCCTCAAACAACCACATTGGGTGTTCCGCCGCCAAACTAAGAACCGAAACCCTTATTTTTAACAGCGTTATCGAGGTATAATGTACACACCATAAAATTCACTCATTTTAAGTATACGATTCAGTGATTCTCACACATTTACCAAGTTGTACAACCATTCCCCCACCCAGTTTTGGACATTCCATCACCCAGTAGGATCCCTACGGTGTCTGTTGGCACTCCCCACCCCCATCCCCCACCCTCCATCCCCCACCCCCCATCCCCCACCAGCTCCTGGCAACCACTCATCTCCCTCCTACCCCTATAGGGTTGTCTTTTCTGGATATTTCATAGAAATGGAATCATATAATCTATGGTGTTTGCGTCTGGCTTCTTAGCATAACGTGTTCGAGGTTTATTTACATTGTAGCATGTATGAGTATTCGTTTGTTGCTACTCAGTAAAAGCTTGGTATAGATATACCACACTTTGTTCATTCATTCACCAGTCGTTGGGAACTTGGCTTACTTCCACTTTTCGGCTTTTATGACTAACTCTGCCACGATCGTTCACATACGAGTCCTTGTGCGGACGTGTAATGTCATTTCTCTTGGGTAGACCCCCCGGGAATGGAATTGCGGGGTCCTGTGGTAAGTGTATGTCTAACTTGCAAAGAGCGTGCCCACCTGCCAAACCACCGTTGCTGCTTCTGAACTTGTCAGCAGTGGATTGGAACACGGGAGACACCCACCAAAAAAACCTGGGAGCCAGCTCGGCACGCAGCACGGGGGAGCGCCGGCTTATGAAACGTGACTGACTCTCGCTACCTCTAAAAATAACCCAGCGTGCTGGGGGCACCAGAGCAGACGGGCAGCTGTGGCAGCCGGAGCCCGGCCTGCAGCACGAAGCACATCCCCCCACCCCCACCCCCCACCCCCACTCCCCACCGACACACACAACTGTCTAGTTCAAGACCAATCCAAGAAAAGAAGCACACTTGATAGGAGAGCTAAAGACGGAGCTTTGGGTGGCGGAAAAGGATACGTATAAGCGAAACATGGTCAGTAAAGAAGCAAATGTCAAGACACTTAACTTCTCCGAGAAAATACAGGCGCCGTACAAGACTCGACTCCGCATTAAATGGCATGTGCATGCTCATAATCACGTAAACGGCGGACGCAGAGCCCATGGAGCTGTTTCTCTCCACACACCTTTTGGTACTGCTGGATAACGTTCTGGTTTCCTGCTCATGCTATGGAATAGTTCACACATATAAGAAAGGGCAGAAAAGTGACATAGGAGAAAAGAAACATAATAGTAACACTTATTTTCCTCACCCTCAGCTTAAGAAATAATCGTGCACAGAGGGTGGAAAGCCCCTATGTATTCTTTCTAGGTGGCAGTCCCATGCCCTGCCCCCAAAGAGATGAACCCCTGTGGGATTCTTTTGGGAGAGCTGCTGCTTCTTGCCAGGGCCCTGCCTCAGTGTCTCCACTATTCTGAATTCGGCCCCTATCCCTCCCTTGCAAGTCTTTATATTTGTGCTACAAAGATATGTATCAGTAAGCAATACACAGTGCTGTTGTGAATGTTTAACTTTATTACAGTCAGACTGTACACACCCCTCTGCAAGTTTGCACTCAATGTGGCTTTCCTGTTTAAAAGATTTATCCAAATGGATACATGTAGCTCTAGTTATATTCCTTCTGCTCTTCATGCCCCACGCCGTGGATGCCCAATGGAATCATCCACCCTGATGGGCCTTTTTCTAGCTGTTATAAACGAGTGTTACAAGAATCCTCATACCTACCTCTTATTTGAATGTTTACCTCGGTAGATCTTTACCACTTACAAAAAGGTAGAATGGATTTTGAAAATGAGAAGTCCTCTAACATTAGCTGTGTGAGCTGAGATGCCCATAGCGTCGTCCCTACCCATCTGATCACCTTCCTTTTACACCGCGTGTAGAGAGGACACAGACAAGCGAGTTCTCTCCTGTTGCAGGATTTGGAAACCTGCCGCCTCCCCTGTCCTCTGGGGCCTCAAGCTCTGCCCCGGCGGGGTGACGAGGTTCATGGCACCAGGTCCCCGCACAGCTGTGAAACATCTGGAGAGGTTTCTTACAACTCAACATAACCTGGCTGAGTTGTAAGATGCAGAACTGGGGAGTCAGAACTCCTGAGTCAACATTTATGGCAAGCACTGCCGGCAGTGGCATCTCGTGGCATTTTCAAACATTGGCTCTGGCCAAGGAGCATCAGAAGTGGGCGGGCGACCCAGTCCGTTGCGACAGAGCCATGGCCGCCACCAAAGTGTGGGGCCTTATCGCTCGGCCCTTCTCTGGCGGTGAAGTTTTCGAAAGATTACATGTATATGGAAAAGAACTACAAATAAAAATGTCTGGATGCTGAGTGTACTTAACTTGAAGACTCATCACCATGGAAACACTACCAAGGACGGCAAGTGGACTTCACCTCAACTGTATCAGGTCCGTACCGGGAAGGAATCTAAGTCACGTGGCAGGATCGATTCATAATGTCTGTTACATGGGCAGTAAGGAGAGGTGTCGGCATGTGTGTCAGGCCGGATAACGTGACAGCTAAGTGATTGCGCTGTGTCGTCAGGCTGACTTCACATCCAGCGTCTGCCACTTCTCAGCTGAGTGTGTCATCTCTTTGGACCTCAGTTTCTTTGGCTGAGGTCGTGTACTGGTGTCTTAAAATCCGCTTTATTGCGGTAGAATTTACATATCGATTCACCAGTTTTCAGGTGTACGATTCCATGAATTTTGACAAATATACACAATTGTAGAACTATCAACGAACGCCACCATCAGGACATCAAACAAAGGTTCCTAAACGTCACTGTTTCGCCACACCCTATCTCAGTAAACTTTTCAGAGTCCTTAGGTCAAATAACTGAAAAGTATTTGTGTCCTAACAACTTAGTAGCCTTTTAGGAAAAAAATAATGCACTAAAATTAATTTAAAAATTTTTTACTTCATTCTGAAATGACCAACATTTTTTACTAACGGGATGTGTGTGGGCCTGTTGGGCTCGGCATAAATTCTCAAACCTTGAGATCAGCTTAGACACTGCTGCCCTCATTTCTAGTTCCATAGTGACTTTCACACAGTTCTTGGCTTTAATCAGAGACCGCTGAACACCCAAGGATTTAGCGTGATCTAACGTGCACCTGCGAGATACGCCACGTGAGCGCCGTAAGCAGGGTGTGCCGAGTGTCACTGTTCCCCTTGACAGTTTAAGCATCCCACAGTGCCCCTGTGACCTTGCTGCAGCTCCGTGAAGGCATCTTGACACAGTCTGGGAATCACAAATATACACTGTTTCTATTACTTCCCCCCCAAAAAAGATACCTGTCTAGCACCCCTCTCTTTTTCTTACTACAAGTATTTTGATTTTCCTTCATGGGACCATCCCTCCCCTACTCTTTATTTCATGTAGTTTGACCGGCACTGATCTCAGTCCTGAGTTCCAGGGACCGACAGGTAACCAAGCCACCCATCGGAACCCCAGTGACTGGTTCAGTGAGGGAGGATCACATGACTCGAGTTCAGCCAATGAGAGTCAGCCCTGGGACTCTTGCTGAAATCACTGGCAAGGAGGTGCACTGTTTTCACCAGGTTTGCTAAGCTGGTGGACTTCAGCCAGGAGCTGCCAGTGGTCATCTTTAGAGACTGCCTGAGAATAAAGCTGACATAGAGGGGACAGAGACGTCACTGTGAGCCCCTGGATAAAGTCTAACCTGAAGCCATTTGCCACTGGACTTCCCAATACATGAGCCAATAACCCCCCTTTCTGGCTTAAAGCCACTCAAACTGGGTTTCTATCACTTGCAACTAAGAATCCTGACTAATGCGTTGTTTTAAAGCACCACACGAATGAAAAGAGACCCTGCAAGTTCAAAAGCTTTCTTCTAGAACCAAGGCTCTCAGGGTACTTTTGGAAGCCACTGTGTTAGGAACCCCAAAAGTATCTGACCTACACAGGTGGCCTGGGTTCACATTCTGATTCCTTGACTTTCAAGTTGCTTAACGTAGCCTCGGTCTTCTCATCTGTAAAGCAGGGTTGTCATTTAGATTGAATGAGATAATCCATGTATCAAACAGTTAGTTCATTACTGTTGTTGTTGTTGTTGTTATTATTATTATTATTGTCAGCCTTTGTTGTGTAGATAAAGAAACTCAAGTTCAAAGAAGTGACTTCCTCAAGGTCAGATACTAGACAGTGGCAGAACTCAGGCCTGAACCCAGGAATCCTTCCGTCCAACCTGCTTCTACAGAGAGAAGCCCAAAAGGCAATGCAAGATGGAATAGAAACAAAAGCCCATAAACGAGGACAGGGGCACAGACTTGCCTTGGGTAGTGGTTAAGAGCACGGACTCTGGTGTTTACCAGCGTGGGTTCGAATCCTGACTCCGGCGCGTACAAGCCATTGTAAGTGATTTTGTCAGAGATTTTGTGTGGATTTTCCCCTCTGTAAATTGGGGATAGCAAGATCTATTTCATGAGATTGTAATGCAATAATGCTACCTTTATGCTTCCGGTCTGGCCTGCCTGCTGTCCATCCTATACACAGCAGCTAGAGGAGCGTGTATTTCTTTGGTAGTAAAAGCCCAGATCTTTACGATGGCCCACAAGGCCCCTGCATTTCTGTGAGGTCAGGTTCAGGGAAAGGCCACTCCTGGGTCAGGTTTCCAGTGATGTAAGGCAGGACCGCTCATTAAACCACCTGCCGCCCCGTCTGTAAGTGACCTTCTGTGGTCAAACCACGGGCCACCCGGCCAAACATACCGCTCTCAGACCCACGTGCAATTCACCAGCAAGGCCGAAACCCCAACCAGACAAACACAAAGTCCCCCTTGCAACGTGACCTTGCCCCTGAGTCCAGGGAGGCCCCGGCCGATGCAAATCACAGTCAAAAGAAATCAGATCCTTTCCTCTGGAAAGTCCCAGAGAGTGTGACTTTTACAGGGGATGGGGAGGAATTCTAAAGACCTTTCAAATCCTCTAGGGCTGGAGAATCAGGTTTCCTCTTCCCTGTCTTCATCTGTAAAAGGGAAGGAGGGGTAGGACACAAGAGACTTTGTACGGTGCCCCCGAAATGACGCAGCTGGGGAGAGGTGAGCACGAAACCCACGAGTCCCAGACTTTGAGGCAGACGGAGGAAAATTAAGGTAGACCGTGTTGGGGGAAAAAAATCCTTCACACCGTGAACCTTTCCAGTTCCCACCTGCCCACCTGCCCACCTGCCCACCTGTTGTAACCTCCTCATTCCCCAACAAATACACAGAGACAATGTACACACCACTTATTATTTGCATATTCCACAGACTTTCACCTCCGGCGTGCAGACCTCTCACACTTAATGTGACAGAGAGGGGCCTCTCCACACAAGGACAGACAGCTGAACGGAGTTCTACCCCCAGTGTGACCGCTCAGTAGCCATGCGACCCCAGTGTAGTTAGCATGCCCAAGCTTTAACGTCCTCATCTATGAACTGAAGACAGAGTCGATGACCTTAACCCCCAGGAGACGCTGTGGCCTTCCACCCATCACAGGCCTCTGACCCAGCTGCCAAAGCCTGAGCCTGCAGGGTCCCCCTTCCCAAAGGCGGGGAGTCCATTGCCGTTCCCCTACCGCTGAAGAACGAGGCAGGAGACATCACAGTCTCCGCTGGGTCGGCTCCTGCACGCCCCTTGCTATGCGCCAGGCGACGAAATCCACAATTAATTCCCAATTCCTCGCTGTTCCTCACACACCTGGCCTCCAGAGACACCAAGTAAGAAGAACACAACAAATCAGATGTCTCCTTCTGCAGCCTCTGCCTGCCAAGACTTGCTGTCTAATTGCTGTTAATTGCATTAATTGCATAGCTCCGAAGTGTTAAGATTTCTCCTCCGATTTCTCCTCCTCCTTGTCGTCTTCGGGGAAGGCAGGGCAAGGGGAAGGCATGAGGAACAACAGAAGCGACAAGGAGCGAACCTCGCTCCCAGCCCAGACCCTGACATCCATCCACCCGCCGTGGCCCCACGGCTGCACATGGGACCTGCAAGCCCAGCGGGACAAAGCGTTAAGAAGTGGCCGAGTCTACCTGATGGCAGTAGAGCCGGAAAGGTCCCCTGGAAGTGGGGTGAGACCCAGGCCGTGGGCCTGAAGGAGGGGGCAACAATCCACAAACGCTGGACAGGCCAAGAAAGAGACACCCTTGGGGTCCCGTATCCCTCACCCTCTGCGCGTAGCTGTCACCACACACGCACGCCCCTTCCTGCTCCGTCTCTCCAGCACCCCATTCTCTCTATTCCCCCCAACCTGCGGCTCCTGTCTAGAAAGACCCATGCAGACAGCCTTGTCACAGCCCGCTCCCCTCCTCCGGACTCTAAGAGGCCAGCCCGCTGCAGACAAGACCTGCTTGCTCAGGAAAAATGAGGAGTGGGCGTGTGTGACAGGGTTTCAAGCCAGCAGAGCCCAACTCCGAGAAAACAAACACAATCCAGGTAGCTGCAGAGGGAGCAGCCTCCTCTCCAAAAATGGTCCAGGAGTCCCCTTGGCCAACCTCGGGGTTTCCTGGGGCGTCTCTCGTCACCACAGTGGGTAGCTGGGGCCTCTGAGAACTCTCATCAGGTGTAAGTCCTACCTGGGCTGAGCGGCCGCAATGCCATTCTCTCTAGGGGCCTCTTTCACCCGCCCTCACCCCACCCCACCCCACCCCACCCCGTGTTGGGCTCCCCGGACAGAAGAGTGAGGGCTGGGAGCAGCCCCTGTGGCAGAGGGAGGCAACCCAGCTGTCAGAACTGACAGATGCCCTCCACCAAGCCGAACTCGGCCTGCGGCAGTGCCGCAAAAGCGGGCGCCGACACCGGAACCCCAAAGACGGAGGACAGGGGTCCCTAATTCCTAAGAAAAGCCCAGGGGTTCAAGGTGAACGTCTCCCAAACACACTTTGCAGAATAGAGCTGCAGCGTGTCGGGGGTGGGGGGCTGCCCGACCAGAGCAGAGGTGCAGCTGAGCTGCCAAGAGCCAGTGCGTGAGGCTGGGGTCCGAGAAGACCCCTGCGGAGGTGGGGGCTGGGCCGTTCTGAGTCCCAGCGTGTACCTGTCCCTTCAGGCCTCCCCCACATGGACACGCCTGGAACTTCCCCGCGGCGGCGACACACCAACTTTCTGCAGCGAGGGCGGCGCGCGGAGCGCGGACCCAGTGCGAGGGCGGGGGACCGGGGGCTCCCACCGGGCGCTCCCAGCGGGTGGAGAGCTGAAGCGCTTGGGCTGTGGGAGGGTGCTGGCCCCCGCGGGCCACCGGCCCCCGGGGTCCGGCCAGGGACACCCCCTGGGCCCTGCCGGCGCCCACCTCCCCGCGCCCGGGGCAGCAGGAAGGGGAGGCAGTGGCGCCTCAGGTAGCAGACTTGCGGAACCAGGTGGCCCGGCCCTACCTGCAGTTCCTGAAACTGTCCCTCCATCTCGTGCCACTCGCGCTCGCAGCGCTCCAGCTGGTCGGACATGGTGCAGCGGTGCGCGGCGGCGGCGGCGGCGGCGGCTCCCGCGGAGTGGCGCGGCGGGTCACCAGCCTGTCCCCACGCCTGTCCGTTCGCCGGCTGCCTCCGAGCCACCAGCTGTTCCTGCGCAGCCGGAGCCACGCGCGCACCTGACGTCACAGCCCCCGCCCCGGCCGGCGCCCCGCCCCGCCCCCTCGCCGCGAGGCAGGCCCCCGCGCATGCGCGCGCGGCTCCCCGGCTCCGCCCCCGCGCGCCGCGCGCAGGCGGGGGCCCGAGCGCCGCTCTGCAGGGCTCGGCGCGGTCCCGTCCCTGTCCCCTTGGGAATGCCTCTGCGCCTCCGGAATGTCTCTCTCTTCTCGCTGGGACCTGGCACCCTGTCCGCAGTCTGCGTTTGCAGAGCTTATTTTGGGGGTGTCTGAGTTCGGGAGGGAGAAAAGCGATGGGGGGGGTTGGGGAGGGGAGTTGAAAGCTCACCACCACCCCTTTGGCGTTGCCTGACCTTAGCCAAGGCCAACAGCCTGGAATGCTGGCACTGACGGTGACTCTCCAGCAAGGTCACCGGGCGGGGTGGGGAAGCACAGAGAGGGCTTGTCATCTCACATTGTCATTATTTACTGCAATAAATAACATCCTAGATTCCTGCCTTCTAAGACTCTGGATGACTGTCCCGACAGCTGTTTCTGCCGCTCAAATGACACAGCCGCCTCAAAGCTAATGGAATCCCAATTCCCTCCCCTCAGAGATCTGTCCCTGCTTTCCGGTCACACCTATCTCACCCTCATCTCCTCACTGCCCTCACGTGGAACACGCTTCCCTCTGAATCCTCATACAGTCGCCTTTTGCTCATCATTCAAGCTTCAGTTCAAATGACACCTGTTTCCTAATGCTTCCCCAACCACAAACCGGGCGGTTTAAATACCACAAACTGGGTGACTTAACCGAAATGTATTCTGTCCCAGTTCTGGACGCCAACGGTGCGAAAGCAATGTGTCCACAAGACCAGGTTCCTGCTGAGTCTTTGGGTAGAATCTTGCCAGGCCTCTTCCAGCTTCTGGTGGTGGCCGTCCATCCCTGGCACCCCTTGGCTGGCAGCTATAACACTGCAATCTCTGCCTCTGTTGTCACATGGCCTTCTTCCCTGTGTGTGTCTGTGTGTCCTCTCCCATTACGAGGCTACCAACCTTAATTGGATGAAAGACCTACTAAACTCCCATATGACCTCCTCTCAACTAACTACATCTGCAAAGACCCTATACACACATAAGGTCACATAATGAGGTAGTGGGTATTAGAACATCAACATATTTTTCTGGGGGAGATAACTCAACACCTTAAGAAAGGGCTTTTTCTGAACACCTGCAGGTTCACACCGCTCAGATACTTATGTATCCCTGTTTTATTTCCTGCATATGAGTTACCGTTATATGAAAATGTTCATCTCTGTGTTGGTCATCTATTTCCCTCCCTGGGCAAGTAATCTCCGTGAGATCTCAGGAATCTTGTCTCTGTCTTGGTTGCCACTGGATCCCCAAAGCTTGGCACAGAGTAGGCCCTCGATAAATTTTTTGTCAAAGGAATGAACATTGTAGCTCACTGGTTGAGGGGCCTTTGGTTTCCAGTTTGGGTCTATTATGAATAAAACTGCTACAAACATTTATGTAAATGTTTTTAAATTTAAAAATATATACATATATATATATATACATATATATATACACATATATATATATATGTATGTACATAATATGTAAAAATTCAGACTTTTGCTTTCTCTTGAAAATTGGAAAGATCTCGTCACACTGGGCTCCCGTTCCTGCATGGCAATGGGCTAGAACAGAGAAACACTGTCCCCTTCACATGGGGCCGTTGTCACTATGCTCAACTGTCGCCCCATCCTGTATCATAGATTTATATAACCTGTGGTCCCTAGAGGTATTTGAGTCTGACACTCTCAATCGAATGTGTCATGAAGACTGTAAAACTAGATAAATCACTCAAGTGGTGGGAAAACAGAAAATGGTTTATTTAATTGAGGTTAGTAGAATAAAAAAATAAAATAAAATAAAATAAAATAAAATAAAATAAAATAAAATAAAACAAAACAAAATAAACCAGGGCCTTGAAGGATGAATAAAGTGTCACCAGACAGAGGATTTGGGGAAGAAGTCACCCCTTCACCTCTGCTCTCAGTTTCTCAATCCTAGCAGGTCCATCAGCCCCACACACCCCCACGCCACCCACCCCACCCCGTGTGCAGGAGAGGCTGGCCCTACCCCCAGGGAGATCTGGGCAGATTCGCCTTATCCGCGGGCTGACGGGCAATCAGCTTGCAAATCTAAGGGACTGTTCTCTCTGTGAGGTCAGGACTCCGTGTGCATTATTCACAAGCCCTCCCATAGATGGCATGGCGGGCCACCCCCATCCTGTAGCTGCTCAGGTGCCAGACAGTATCAGATCATTCTTACCAGGCTGCCACCCTATCCCCTTTCCTGCCCGAAGCACTTTCAGACTGTCCTCAGCTCTCCGGAGCTGCATCTGGCTCTTCTTCTTGGGAACTTTGATCTTGATGAGAAAGTGTGTTGCCAGGCCACCCTCCCACCCCTATCCGCACCACCAGGGGGAATCTTCCCTGTTTGTTTCCTTTAAGGCACTCTATGTAGGGACCAGCCAGCAGGAGAATTTGCTCAAGCCAGCAGGGAAGACTCATAACAGCAGCCAGCACATAGCACTCACTCTTCCATATGCTTCTATATGCTTCGTGTATATGTATTAACGCATCAAGCCCTCACGACAACCTTCCGAGGAATTCCTTTACGAGCCCGCTGGGCAGTTAAGTGCTCTTAAGAAGTGGTTTCTCCATCTTTCAGTGTGCTGAACCACCTCCTGGAAATCTGGTTGAAATGAAATACAGATTCTGATTCAGTAGGTTCTAGCAAGGGCCTGAGATCCTGTGATTCTATAAGTTTGTAGCCACTGCTGGTCCAAGGACCATACTTAAATAAAATAAAATTAAATTAAATTTAAAAATAAAATAAAATAATAAATTAAATTAAATTAAATTAAATTAATAAAATAAAATAAAATAAAAAATAAATAAAATAAAATAAAATAATGAAATAAAATAAATAAATAAATAAATAAATAAATAAATAAATAAAATAAAATAAAATAAAATAAAATAAAATAAAATAAAATAAAATGCAAGCAAGAGACCAAGATCACCCAGCCACCAGCAGCTGTGTTACTTCCACACTGCAGGATATCAGAGCACCTGCCCAAAGAAAAGTGAAAATTACAGGGCTTTTTTTCATCTGCTCCCCACAAATGCCCTTGCTCAAAATAGTCCCAAAGATTGTGACATGCAATTTGTGCAAAGACGTTGATAGCAGCACTTTTCGGATCAGCGACACCCTGGAAACATGCCAAGTGCCCCTCCACAGGGAAACAGTTAAGTAAACTCCCATCTTCCTATTTCATGAAATACTCTGTGGCTGTGAAAATGATCATTATGGGAACTGAATGGATGCCTGTCAACAGGTATATTAAATCATGATAAGTAAAAAGTAGAACTCCAAATAATGTGTATATAGGATTAAAGTTATACAATCATGCATGTACCCTGAAAAGATTGGGTGAATTTAGTATAACGGAAATGGTCCATCATGTAAACTGATTCTTTTTTTTGTTGTTCCCTTTGAAATGTTGTCCAGGGGTTCGATAGAAATTTCTAAGCCCTTATCTTGCTGTTTCCAGGTTTATAATGTAAACAGCAAACATTATCTATTAAATTTCATTTGTTATCATGTGTTAATGTTTACTAGTCAGGTATCAAAATGTCTTTTATGTCCTTGTTCAGTTGTTTGCATTACTGGACCTACCTAAGGCTGGGAAGTCTTGGGCTGACAGGGGCTGTATGATTTCTTTGGCCCAGTCAGACAGACCTGAGTTCGAATGTCAGTGCTACCACCTGCTGGGAGGATCCTGAGAACCTAATTCACCTTCTCTGTAAATTGGGGGTCGCTCTCCTAGGACAGTTGTGAGGATTAAATGCAATGATGCAGATAAAGCACCTGGCAAACACCAGAAAGCACTGACTTTATATTTTCGGTGTTTTTTTTTTTTTTAATAAGTATTTCATTTTGGGATATTTTTAGATTTACCAAGGGGAAAAAAAAAAACACCTGCGAAAATATTATAGAAGGTTCTCACATACAGTTCACTCAGTTTTCCCTCACGTTGACAGTGTACGTAAACATGACACTTTTATCAAAACAAAGAAATTGACAGAGGTATATTACTATGAACGAAACTCCAGGCCTTACTTAGATGGGACCAGTGTTCCCACGAATGTCCTTTTTCTGTCCCAGGGTTCGGTCTGACGTTGAATTGAAGTGTCCTGTCTCCAGAGTGTCCTCTGGTCTGAGATAGTATCTCAGTCTTTCCTTGTTTTGGGAACATTGATAATTTTGAAGAGTGATATATATTTTTAATAATAGCTTTCTTAAGATATTGTGATGATTATTTATGTGTCAACTTGACCGGGCCACACGATGCCCAGGTATCTGGTTAAACGTTGCTCTGGGTTGTCTGTGAGGGTGTTTATTTGACTAGGTAGGGGGGGCCTCATCCCATCAGTCGTGGGTCTGAATAGCACAAAAAAAAAATCGAGGAAGAGGGAATTTTCTCTCTCTGCCTGACCACTTAGGATGGGACATGGGGCTTCTGCTTCTCTTGGCCCGGGGTTTACACCATCAGCACTCCTTGTTTTCAGGCCTTTGAACTTGGACCAGAACTTGCACCATCAGTTCTCCTGGTTCTCAGGCCTTAAGACTGGAACGAGATGTTTTGTTTATCCATTTTTCAGTTGATGGACATTTGGGTTGTTTCTACTTTTTGACTATTATAAATAATGCTACAATAAGCATTTCTATGCTTTTTTTTCCCCCCATGGACACATTTTCTTTTCTCTGTGCTACACTTCAGAGTGGAATTGCTGGGCCAGATGCTAACTCTGGGTTTAACATTTTGAGGAACTGCCAGACTGTTTTCCAAAGTGGACTGTTCTGTTTGACACACCCACCAGCAGTGTATGAAGCCTCCAATTTCTCCACATCCTTGTCAACACTTTTCATTGTCTGTATCCATTTTAGCCATCTTGTAGTTCTGTGTGAAGTGTCTCTCACCGTGGTTTTGGTTTTTCATTTTCCTAGTGGCTATGAATGTTGACTGTCTCTCCGTGTGCTCCCTGGCCAATTGTATATCTGCTTTTGGAGAAATATCTATTCTAATCCTGTCCTCATTTTTAAATCGGGTTATTTCCCTTTTTATTGTTGACTTGTAAGAATTCTTTATATATTCTGATTTCTTTCTTGGCTTGGTGTCCAGATAAAAATGCTTTTTTTAAATAATAAAAATTTCCCCAACCTCTCATCGCCATTATCAACAAGATATGAGTGGAAAGAAGTGCTTGATAAAGGTTTAGAAATTAAATACTTCCTAATCCAACTCAAAAACCATCTAACAGTATTTGAGGAATGTATTTATTACTAGACACCTTTCTGTACTCATTTGTGGCAGACACAAAAAGCCCTATAGCCTGGGTTCCAGTCATTCTATTATTTTGAAAGCCCTCTGTCAAGCAACAGGGAGGAATCATCCAGCCTTGTTCTATGTTCTTCTCTTTGTTTGATGCATTTGAAGAATTACATCTGACAGTTCCCCCAGTGAAGCCATATTTACCAGCTTCTTTTGTATGATGACAGATATTGAAAGAAGACTGTAGGTGGTGGGAAGTTCACCAAAATGTTTTCCAGGGACCAAATGAAATGTTGGAGGCTTTTCATGTTTTTGTTTTCATTTGCTTTTTTTTTTTTTTAAGCCTGAAAGATTAAATCTTATTTTATTGCGCCACCTGCTGGCAACATCTCAGAATGTCTGTTTTTTCCAACAAAAGACAAAAAAGGCTTGTTCAACAAAGATTTCATTACAAATATTTTTTCTCTCACCTGAAACAACTACCACTCACAGAGCTATTTCAATGTTCTTCATCTTTAATAAAAGAAAACATTTGCTTTCCAAGTTTTCAAAAATGAGAATATATTCGCTTTTTAATGGTGCCATGTGACATGCACAGAAAAATGCATACAATTTTTATGTATAGTTTAAATAATAATTATAAAGAGAATCTGATAACTAAGACCCAGATTAAGAATTAGACACTGACAACAATATCAAAAAACTAAACAAAAAGCAAAGCAAAGCAAAAAGAATAAGACACAGCCATCACCCTAGCTAACACCATGCCTCTCTCCCCTTGATCAAAACTTTCTGCCTCCCTTCCCCCTAAATTAATCACTGTCCTGAGGCTTGGAATAATCATTTGAGCATACATTACTTTTATAACCAGAAAACAATTACGACAGTCATTTTAAAAGAGAATAATGTTTTTAAAAATTGGTGTAGTTATTTAATCTGGAAACGTATATGGTTATTCTTACATTTAACAAATATATATATATTTATATTTATATATATTTATATTTTTATATATATAAATATATATTTATATATAAATATATATATTTATATATATTATAAATATATATATAAGTATATATTTATATTTATATATAAATATATATTTATATATAAATATAAATATATATTATAAATATATATATAAATATATATTTATATTAACAAATATATATATATTTAATACAGTATCATTAGCCATTAGAGAAACACGAATCAAATCATAATGAGATACCACTTCACACCCACAAAGATGGCTAGAGTTAAAAGACAAACAATAGCAAATGTTGGCAAAGATGTGGACAAATTAAAACCCTCGTCTCGTATATTACCGGTGGGAATGGAAAATGGGGCAGCCACTTTGGAGAAGCCTGACAGTTCCTCAAAAAGTTAAACACAGAGTGACCATCTGATCTGGCAATTTCACTTCTGGGTGTAGCATAAGGAGAAAAGAAAACCTATATCCACGCAAAAACTTGTACACAGATGTTTGTGGTGGCATTAAGCGTAACAGCCAAAAAGTGGAAAACACTCAGATGGGTGAATGGGGAAGCTGACGAGTGGATAATAAACTGATATTCCATCCAACAGAATATCATTCAGCCCCAACATGAAAAGACGTACTGCCGACGCCTGCTATCACATGGAAGGACCTCGGAAACACAATGCTAAGTGGAAGAAGGCACAAAAGACCACATTCCGTATGGTTCCGTTGAAATGAAGTGTCCAGAACAGGTGCATCGCACTGACAGAGAGCAGAGGACCGGTTCCCAGGGACTGGGGATGGAGGGGAGGGAGAGCGATGCGGATGGGTACGGGCTGTCTCTTTTGGGGAGACGGAAATGTTCTGGGATTAGTGTCCTGGTTGTGCAGCTCTGAGTATGCTAACACCCGCTGAACCGTGCCCTTTACAGAGTGAATTTGATGATAGGTCACGTCTATCTTAATACATTTGTTACAAATAACATAGAGATTTTTGAGTAACTACTACCTACCAAGAACCACGCTAGGCTCTGGGGTTACAATACTGAGCAAAGCTGGATAAGGCCCCCCCACACGTCTGCAGTGCCTGTAGTGTTAAGTATTGCGTCACACGCAGAAGATTTTAGGAGATCTTCAAAGGGAAGGCCACGACCGATTAATAACACATGACTTTCCAATTATTTCTGCCTAGCAGAATTTTGTTTTGATGAAACCGAGCTCCAAATCTCATTTCTCAGTTTAAAGAACTAGAGATGAGAGACTGATGCCCGACCCTCCCCTGCTCCCTGCCCCCCAGCACCTGCTAACGAGAAAAGGGGCTTCGAATACAGAATGGAAAAGATGAAAAAGCATGACATTACCCATAAGCCTAATGTTTTCATTTTTTATTCTGGGAAATTTCAAAAGAAGGAAGGAGGGAAGGACATTTTTATTCGTGAAATATGCATACAGGAACGCACAGAAAAATCTTTTATACAAATTTAACCTCTGGAACTACACCCAGGGCACCCCAGAAGCCTCGCACAGCCCAAAGTCCACCTACAACCCCCTTCTTTCCTCCAAAGGTAACCAAAATCCTATTTTTATGGTAATTTCTTTGTTTTTTTCTTGCAGTTTTACCCCATATGTTTGCAGCCCTACATAACATAGATTTGATTTTCCTGGTTTGGAACTTTGTGATAGGAAGTGATACTTTATTTGTTGGTTGGTTTCATGCCTGTCTTCTTTGGGATCAATATTCTGTTTTTCAGACCCACGCACATTGTGTGACTATAATTCGTTTTCGCTGCTGCGACATTCTGTCGCGTGAACAGTACACAAAGTGACGTACCCCTGCTGTCTCTGACCCACATCCGGGGCATTCCTCGGTTGGGATTTGAATGTTGCTGCAATGGCCACTTCTGTACATCTATCCTGGGACCTTCATTGCCAGCTGCGAGGTCACTCATCTCTTCAGCTTTACCAGATGTCGCCAAACCATCCTCCAAAGTGGTTCACACCCCCTGAAAGAATTCGACCCTTCTGCGTGTTCAAAGTGCCTCTGAAAAGTATATTCCATATGGCGGGTGATTTTTTAAAAAAATAGTTTAAGTGGGTTTTCATGGAAGCTGCTGTTGGGCTATTTGAAATGGGGACATAAGTGCCATTTGCCAGGAAAGGCACTTCCAGAATGGACCAACTAACTGCTCAGTGCCTCTCAGCGCTCCGCTCTGTTTGACAAGAGAGCGGACGTCGCCGATTATACGTTTTGTACACACGTGCAGTGTGAACAGTTGCTGTTCGCAACATGCTTTCGCAGAGAGCGTTTCGTTTAATCCTCATAACAATCCTGAGAGATAGATACTATATTCTGTGTGGCAGAGATGAGGAGACAGATTCAGAGAATACCAGGTGTCCTGATTACCCAGTCAATTATAGCGCAGGTCTCCCCGATCCCAGAGGGAGGATGAAAGACACTGGTACAGAGCTGCCCTCTCCAAGGCCAGCCCGGATCAGCCAGCCCGCAATTCAGTGACCTAAAGGAAGGTTTATTACTGTCTGCCCCGCAGAATCGGGGGTTGGTGGTTTAACTGCAAAAGGTAACTGATACCATCTTGAATAGAATGGATTTGTCATATAGAACCCTTCCTTGGTATTGTACCAGGAGAATGAGATTTTTCTCATTAATGATTTATATCTAGGGCCTGGTATGGTCTGAATGTGTCTCCCCAGAATTCACATGTTGGAATCCTAATCCCCAGTGTGATGGTGTTAGGAGGTGGAGTTTTGGGGAGGTGATTAGGCTTTGAGGTGGAGCCCTTAGGAATGGGATTAGTGCTCTTATAAAAGAGACCCCACAGAGCACTCTAGACCCTTTCACCATGTGACAAGTCTGCAACCCAGAGGGCCCTCGCTGGACCAAGCTGGCACCTTGGACTGGTAGCCTCCAGAACTGTGAGATATAAATTTCTATTGTTTATAAGCCACCTAGCCTGGAGTATTTTGAACAAACTAAGACAGGGCCTAACATTTTCAGTAATGAATGAGACCCATATGATTTGCAACACAATATCAATTTCATTCAACATTTTAGAAGTGCAGTTACTGTTGCCAGATATATATACATATAACAGAGAACATTTGCCCTGCAAAGCCAAAAACATAATTACTATCTTTACAGAGGAGGGTTGCCCAATTATAATCCACCTTTTGGCTCTGGGGAGTGGATCACTTTCTCTGGACAAAAGGGAAGCTAACATATTTGGAGATCTGCCATCCAGGAGGAAAAGGAGGTGGAGTTTTAAATTTCAGTAGCAACCAGCAGTGTCTACAACCATAGCTACCCGCTCTACCCACCCATATCATCATGGCCCAGGACAAACCTGAGGCACAGGCCTGAGTCAGTACTAGGTGGGGAAAGGGCCTGGTTTTCAAACATTCACCAGATTTGAAAGGTTGGACAAAGTTAGTATCTATCTCGATACATCTTTGGTCTTTTGAAGAGCGAGAGATAATAAAATTATCCCCTATTCATCCATCCCTTTATCTAACAAGCATTTCTTAAGGACTTATTGAGAACTATATTTGTTTGCTGGGCTGCCTTAACAAAGTACCACAAACTGGGTGACTTGAACAGTTCTGGAGGCTAGAAATCTCAAATCAAGGTGTCAGTAGGGGTGGTTCCTTCTGGAGGCTCTGGGGAGGCCTCTGTTCCATACTCTCTCCTTGTGTCTGTCTCTGTGTCTAGACTCCCTTTTTTCATAGGGACACCAGTCATGTTGGATTAGGAACACCCCCCCCCCCCCGTCCAACGTCATCTTAACTTGATCATCAGCAAAGACTCTATTTCTAAGTAAGGTCACAGTCCCAGGTAGTGGGGGTTGGGGTTTCGGTATCTTATGGGGAAACACAATTACATCCATGTTATGAGGTTTACAGGGTCACGTGTAATTAAACACAGGCTTAAAGGAACGGAAAGAAAGCAAGGAAGGAAACAGGACGAGGAAAAAACAGGAGAGAGAAGACAGGAAGAGAAGAGTAGATCTAGGAAAGAGAAAACAAAGACACAGAGAAAAGCTGAAAAAAAGGGAGGCAGGACCAAGTGCATAGTTTGTGGGGCCGGACGCCAAATGAACACGTAAGATCCCTTGTTTAAAAATTAAGACTTTAAAAATGCTGACAGGAGAGCATTAAACCACGCACAAGGCCCTGTGTGACTCCCCCGTGGGGAGGATTGTACGGATTTAGGGTCCACTTAAGGGTTTATGTGTTTGCTTTTCCACTATTTTTCTGTGCTCTTTATAAGGACCTGTGAAAGCTCCCTCAGCTTGGCATCGAGCCCTCCTCACTCCCAGTCTGCCCTACTCTATTTTAGGACACGCCTCCCATGTTATTTGAGGGCATCCTTCCGTTTAAGTCAAGACAGTCTCCAGTCTTTCCACTATCAATCCACCCCCAAGGCCCTGCCCAGTCGATTCCTATACCTGGATCCCACAGCCCTTCCCCCTAGCGTTCACTCTTCAAGGGCAGGGGCTGAATGATAATTCATCTTTGAATCTCCAGCACCCGGCACAGTGTACCTAACTAAAACAAAGATACTTTGCACCGGAATGTTTACAGAATAAAGTGGATGAACCGACACGAAGGGGCTTCCAAAGCATTTATACATTTATGACACAAAAATCACACTGAACTCGGTGCAGACTTGTGGTCTTTGCTGGCTCTGTCTTCCTAGCGACTTCTCCACGTATGTGGGGGGAGAACCTGTCCTCCAAGTACAACTTCAAGACTTGAGTCTTTAAGTCTTCTCGAAATTATAAGAATTCACGGGGAAAGAGAAAAATATAGGGAACAGGAAAGTTCGCTGTGCTCCCATTCCGGGCTTTAAGTGCGTAGATTTTGTAATTTTGCAGCGTGGCATTTGAGACAGTTGCCAAATTTCAGCGACACTCACCTTTCCCGCACTTGTACCTCCGCCCTTTCGACTGTGGCCCGGACCCCGCCCACTTCCAGCAGGGCCATCCAGTGCGCAGGCGCAGCTCCAGGAGCCAGTCATCCGTTCTCTCGAGCTACTGCTGATGTCTGCGCATGCGCGACAGGGGCGGGGCTCGGTAATTGCGCGGGAGAATGTAGGCTCACCGAACTCACGCGACGGCCTCCGCCCACCTAAATAGGCGGGCGGAGCCGAGAGCCTCCCCGGCTCGGGCAGCGCATGCGCACTGAGTGCAGGAACGTGGCGCAAGGAGGCGAGCCTTTGCGCATGCTTATTTAAATGAGGCAAGAGCTTTTTTACGTCACATTGTAACCCGCCTCCTTTCTCTCTTAACCCGCCTCTGACTTTTAAAGGGCCAGAGCCGTTTTCACCGAATTGCTTTTAAAGGATAGAGCATTTATTGAGCGCCTACTATTGTGCCAGGCCCTGTGTGCATTTTCCAATAGTGACTTTTGTAATAATTACCTTAATTTGTATATTTTTGTGTAAATTTCTTCCCTCGCCCAATTGTACTATTCCCTTGGAGGCAATTTTAAGAAATCAGAGGCAAAGTGGTGTTCTGGACAGATCTTCTTAGGTCAAGAGGTCTGAGATTGAATCTTGGCTCAGCCGCTTTCATGCTCCTTTACTCTCGATATCCTACCGAACAACTGTGAATCTTAAAAGTGTGCTGATTTTAAAAATGCAGATAAGGATTCCTACCTACCTCATAGAATTGTTGTGAAAAGTACGTGTTTTGGAAAAGCTTGTAAAGTACCAATGCTACGCCTCATGCCAACTATCTCTTAAATACATACATACATAATAACCATCAATCAAAATTATTCAGTCAGAAAACGGTTTTATAGTTCCTGTAACAGTTCCAGATGGTTCTTCAGGAGGAAATACATTACTGCCAGGATGGCTAGAATGTGCAGAGGTGCCAATAATCACAGTCCATCATTTTCACACATTTTTCCTAGTCTAGACAGTATGTAATAATATAGAGGGGTCATTAATTGCTAGTGAGGCTGTGCATTTTTTCTTAGGATGATTTGTGAACTGTATTTCTTTGCCTAACAGCTATTTTCAAACACTGTAATTTCCACTGGCTTATCTCTGCAGACATTATGTTAGGTTCTGACAGAGCATTTTTCTGACCAATTAACAAAAGAAAAAGAAAGAGGGTTGGGTTGGCGAAAGAAAACTAAAAGTTTCTAAGGAAGAGATAGGGAGTAGAGATCTCAGCAGCAGTGCATTCAGTAGAACTTTCTATGATAATGTTCTGTGTCTGCTCTGTCTCATATGCTAGCCAATTGCTTACGAGTGCCTACTGAATATTTGGAATATGGCTAGTGTGACTGAGGAATTGAATTTTTATTTTTCTTTAATTTAAATTTAAATATAAATAGCCACTTCACTTATGGCATAAGCCTAGAGATTAGGAAAGAAGGAGAGAAATGAGAAAATGACGGCCCTCCATAGTCATTCAAAAGTGGCCTCATATATATGAAGGGATTCAAATCTAGACTTTTGATATTATTCCCAAGACAGTCTCAGACAAGGGTGCGTTCAGTTTGCAAAAATCAAGGTATGCACTGATGATAGTTCCACTTTTCTATATGTATTTTACATTTCAATAAAAATTTAAACAAGACTTTGTCACACTTTGTTACCCACTCTAGGCATTTTTCTGATTTTTAATTTAGCAGAAGTCTCGAAAAAATAGAAGTGGCTGTGACTCGCTCTGGACATCTCAGCGCCTCTAGGGGGCGCCCGTCCTGCATCAGAGACTGTAAAGCTTTACTGAGAGAATTCACATTACCGCACGATTCATCCATTTAAAGTGCACACAGTTCAGTGGCCTTTAGTCTGTTCACAGAGTTGTGCAACCCTCACTACAGTCAGCCCTAAAATATTTTCAGCACTGCAAAAAGAAACTCTGCCTTTGAACTGTCACTTTCCTATCTCCCCCTCCCCCTCAGCCCACAAGCAACCACTAATCTATTTTTGTCTCTGTAGATTTGCCTTCTCTGAACATTTCCTGTAAGCATAATCATCTCCTATGTGGCCTTTTGTGCCTGGTTTCTTTTACTCATTATAATATTTCCTAAGTTCACCCATGTTGTCACAAGTATCAGTACTTCGTTCATTTTTTATGGCTGAGTAATATTTCCTTGTATGGATAGAGCACATTTTGCACATTCATCTTTTGATGGACCATATAGGAAAAACTCCTTCACCTCAAGGTGCAAACAATGCCCTTGAGAGGAACCTAGCCAAATTCTAGTCATTGAAATCTGACAGGTAATTATCAGAAGAATATTTGGGACAAGAGTCCTCAATTTTGATTCTCCTGACACTTCAGTACTGGGGGGTAGCCAGCCCATAGCATCTACTCAGGAGTTTGTGGATGATGCTACTGGATGCCAACTCCATAGAGAAAATAATCTCGTAGATTTGTGACTGTCCTTCCAGTTGGCCTGTGGATACAGATGAGCCTTAACCTGTCCCTGAGTCTTCTCTAGGGTGCAGTCCTGCCTTCGCCTGAACCAGGGTCTAATTAGGGGCCGCGAATGGGCTCCTTGCGGTGGTGTGACTGAGGCTTATGATTGTATCTTAGCCTGGCTTAGGGAGAGAGAAGATGTTAGGCCACATGGCGTGATTCAACAGGCAGCAGGGCAGCTCTGGACAAGCCACAAGCCAAGTTTGACCTATGTGGCTGGGACTGCTGGCCAGGTACCTGAGGAGGAGAGGAAAGTGTCATGAGAACCACACAGTGTCAGCAGCGTGACTGTCCAGGAGCGACTCTGGACCCTAGTTAGGCCACTCAGGAATTTGGGATTGGTATTTGGAAAGGGCCAATAATTTCTGTGAGTGATTGGAACTGAAGCGATATAAGGGACAGCCATTTTCCACCATAAGCATGAGAAAGCTGATTCGCAGAATGAGGATGATGAGAGAGAGAGCTAAAGGAGATGGCTTTTCTGTGGACAGCTTTCCAACACGTTTGTATCCTTAATAAATTGCTTTCACTGTGTAGTATGAGATGGTGTCTCTACTTGCAACCAAAAGAACCTTGAGTAAAGCAAAAAGATACATTGTGGAAGTTCTGTGTCCATTAATTATCATCCACTGAGAGAGAGATACACTCAACAAATTAACTACAAGTGATATGAGTGTGGAAATCAGAACGAATTTCCTTTCTAACGGGAGTGAAGAGAAAGGCAATGAAGGAGAACCCATTGGATCAAAAATTACATTTCGACATATATTGTATGAATCCACTTATAGGAGGCACCGCAACAGACAAATGTATAAAGACAGAAAGTAGAACAGTGATTACCAGGGGCTGGGTGGGGGAGGGGAGTGGGGCGTTAACTGTGTGATGGGCACAAGAATTTCAGTTTGGGATGATGACAAGTTCTGGAAATAGATTGTGGTGATGGTTGCACACTATTATAAATATAGGTAATGCTACTGAGCTGAATACTTGAAAATGATTTAAATGGTAACATTTACGGTATGTATTTCCACAATAAACAAAAAGAAGCACACACACACACACAAAAAGGAGGAGGAGGAGGAGGAAGAAGAGGAAGAGGAAGAGAAAGAAGAAGAAGAAGACGAAGAAGAAGAAGAAGAAGAAGAAGAAGAAGAAGAAGAAGAAGAAGAAGAAGAAGAAGAAAGAAAGAAAAGAAAGAAAGAAAGAAAGAAAGAAAGAAAGAAAGAAAGAAAGAAAGAAAGAAAGAAAGAAAGAGAAAGGAAGGAAGGAAGGAAGGAAGGAAGGAAGAAAGAAAGAAAGAAAGAAAGAAAGAAAGAAAGAAAGAAAGAAAGAAAGAAAGAAAGAAAGAAAGAAAGAAAAATTGCGCCTGCATTCATTCAGGCTTGAAGCCAGGGCCTTCACATTTCTGCATGGTTCATTATCTATGGGCCACCCTAAAGGGGGTATCAGTTCCCTGTCACTTCCAATTCTCTGCACAAACCGTGAAATGGCTCCAGGAGTTCAGGGTCAGTCCTCAGAGGAACTGCAGATGGAAGAAGCAAAGCACGTAGAACCCTGAAGATGAGCACACGGAAGTGGTAAGAGGGGTTGAAAGGATCGGGATGGGCACCAACAGTGTCTGCTGTCCCCAGTCTCGGGTCACCTGCACCAGCTGGTTAGCAAGTTACGCATTTTTGATTTTTTTGGTCACCTGACCACACGACTCCATCATTCAGAGTCCAGGTGAAAAAGCAAACTCCACGCCAGGTAGTTGGACGAAGGGTATTTACATACGGGTAGTTAGTTACAAAGGTGTTGGAGGCACCAAAAGAACTCCAGGGGAGGGGACAGTTCTAATATAAGCAACTGAGGAAGCCACTACCATACCTGGGACTGGAGGGACAGGAGGAGGACTTGTGACAGAGCCCAGAGGCCAGACTTCTGTGGCAAGAGACGCACTATCTGCCAAAGACACCACTGGAGGCAGAGAGAGGTGGAAGAAATATCCCAGCTTCTTTCTCTCACCTGTCTGCCTCGCCATCTCCTGCCAGTACCTCCCATTGGCTAAATGCAGCCGGAAGTCAGGTGACCAGAGGCCTGAGCAACGCAGATGGCAGGAGGCTGCCCAACCCCCAACCCCTTCCCCAACAAACCCAACAGAAAAGGACAAGGACTGACAATGGACCTGAGGGCAAAGGCCAAGGATGAACACACTTACCATGCTTCTATTCAGTGAAGCCATACTAAGTGCATGCCATCTGCCGGGACAATGCCAGACATGGGGGGTGCAGCCTGGAATGGCACAGGGAGAGAATACAGTTTGGGGCAAGATAGGAATGCTTCCGTACAGCAAGAGGAAGCCGCCACCCCCGGGGGAAGGCTGCCTCTAGCGCATACTGTCCCTTTGTGAAAATCGGGAAAAGTAGTCCCTCCAGGAGGACACAGCCAGTTGGGCTCACAGCTGGAGCAAGCTGGATACTCCTGGGCACCATACTATTTCCACACCTGGGCCTGGAGATTCTGTGTCCTCTAGCGATCGTCTTCAACCTGAGGACCAGCTACTCCTGAAGCAAGAGTCCCTGGAAGGACGCCATTCATTCATTCATTCATTCATTCATTCATTCATCTGATGCATTATTGAGCAACTATTGCGTGCCAGGCATTTCTCCTAGGTCTCAGAGAGATGGCAGTGAAAACACACAAACACTTCTTTGGCTTCAACTACGGCAACGTAATGATTGTCGAATATAGGCTGAGGTTACGTAACAGGTATTCATTGCACTACGAGTTATGTTTTTTCCTTTCACTTAAAAGCTGGAGGAACTAAATCTTTGCCTTCAAAGAGACAGACAATAAATAAGGGGTGTGTGTGTGTGTAAAATGATGCTAAGTAGGAAAAGGAACAGGAATGAGGCTGGGAAAAGAGGGAAACAGATTGGGAAGTCATTCGGAGATTTCAGTTTTCAGTGGAGTGGACCAGAAACTCCTCCCCGAGGTGGTGTTTGAGCAGAGCTCAGGCTGCTGCTACCTGGAGGAGGAGGAGGAGGAGGAGGAGGAGGAGCAGAGGGCACAGAACAGGCGAAGGCCGAGGCAGGGGCATGCCCCGCGATCTCCAGGAAGGAAGCGGGCGCGCGGCGCTGGAGCAGAGTGGGGCTGGTGTTGCCCAGGACGGATCAAGGTCCGAGAGACAAGGGGAGGGGCGGTGGCAGATGAGGCCGGGCTTTGAAGGCCGCTGGACTGCGGCGTTTCCTCTGAGTGACAAGCAGAGCTGCCCTAAGGATGTGAGCTAAGGAGGAGCAGCGACTTGGGCCCACTTGGGTCCATGCAAAACGTTTGCATCTCGGAGGGGCTGTGAAACTTCCCTCGGATTCTCAAAGGCGTCCAGTAAACCCCCCGGAAAACTAAAGAGCGGGTGTGATGTTGGTTTTCCCTCCAGATTCTGCTGCTTGGTCTTTGCATCTTGGCAGAAGAGCCTTGGACCCCTTCCTGCCTGTTTCGGGTGTTGTATTGGCTCTGGGGGACCCCTGACGGGAGGGGGCGGGGGGCAGGGCCCTCCGGGGCACACCTGGGCACACACACTCAGCGGATATTGGGTCTCCCGGGCTCACCCATCAGCCCTCGGTCGCAGACGGGTGCACCAGCTGGGACTCGACCTCCCCAGGACCAAACACGCCCCCCCACATACAAACACACACACACACACACACACACACACACACACACACACACACACACACACGCCCGAGGCTCCGCGCCCTGCCCCACGCTCGGCCCCGGAGCGCACGGTCTCTGCAGGAAGGGGCGGGCACTGCCGGGTGGCTTTGCTGGGGCCCCGCGTTACCATAGCGACCTTGGCCGGGTCTGGGACGCCGGAGCGCACGCTTCTGGCCGAGACTGACTGAGTGAGGCTGGAGGCTGCGACCCCACTGCTCCCTCCTGGGGACTCCGCATCCAGGCTCCGCCTCGCAGGCGAGCGCAGGTGACAGGGCGCAGGGGGCAGCGGGCGGGAGTTCGGGACCCACCTCCCCCCCACCTGGGCCTGGCCCCTCTCACCTTCCATTGCGGTAATCGCTGTTATTCAGGATCTAAACACCCCGGGCGGGCGGAGTCCGCGCCCCGCGTTGCAAAGCTCCCTCTTCCCATCAGCAGCCCGTGTATTAAGGCAGCAACCTCCGATAAAGAACTTATGTGCCCGAAAAGTATGGGGCAGAGGATGAGTTTACATCACACCGAAGAGGCATTCAGTGACTAACTCCCAGCGACATCTTAAGGAAGCTACTAGATGTCAGGTTCTCTTACAATTCCGAGGAAGCCAAGGACCTAGCGTCAGTTTGGGGCGAATATGGCATTAACACCTTTTTTCTAACCCCTGCTCATCTCCATCTCGCTAAGATTGAAATTAATTTCTTTTTCATATTTTTATTTGTACACTTGCCTTCTCCTTAGAATACCTGATACTGGTTTTCCACTCATAGTAATGCTATCGAAGGTCTCTTTCTTGGATAAATATATTATTTTGTACAAGTTAATTTAAATATCAAGATTCATCGTAGTCCAGGTGGTCCTTGGAAATGGGATTAAAAAAGGAAAAAGAAAAAAAAAACTAAGTTTAGGACCTGAGACTGTTTCCCCGCTGCCAGCTTTTGCCAGTGTGGTTGGTCTGCCTGGTCAGACGCCCCCAGGCCCTGCGGTAGTGGACAGAAGGAATACCTCTGTGGGCGGGGCCAGCGCAGAATGAAAATGCAGGGCCCTGGCTCAGAAAGTGTAAGCTCCAAATGGTGACAGCGAGCAGTAAACCAAGCACGCGCCCTCCTAACGACAGGGCCCTGTGTGACTGCTCAGGTTGCACATGCGTGACGCCGGCCGCAGGGGGTGCCTGGGACACGGTATCTCCCGGAACCAGCTCAGCCCTGAGGTCATTCTGATTGGTCAGTCGTCTGCATGCTGATGGTCACTCTAGCCCTTGCTGCTAGCACTGCTGGGGTATGTGTGTGTGTGAGTGTGTGTGTGTGTGTGAGTGTGTGTGTGTGTGAGTGTGTGTGTGTGTGTTTGTGTGTGTGTTCCCCAAATCCATGGAGCTGGATAGATGATATTTGCTGAAGGGGAACAGGGAGCCCCAGCTTTGGAGGCAACCATCTTTATCACCTTGTACAAGCCCCATGGAGACAGACAGACGACAGAAAAATGTGAATATCTACACTGGGGACATGAAGTGCACAGTGAGGGGAGAGGCCCTAGACACCCAAAGTTTCTCTACAACCCCCCACCCCCCGCAGGAAGGGCAGGAAGGAGAGCCCCGGGTCAGATGGTAAAAACCAGCAGATGAGGCAGACAGGTCGGGTTCCAAGGCAGAGGTGAGAGGTCAGAGGTAGAAGGGTGACCAGTCATCCTGGTGTGCCTGAGACTGTCCCAGTTTTAGCACTGCAAACCCTAGGAGACGCCTCAGTCCTGAGCACGCGGGGACACTTGGTCACCCTGAAGGCCATATCTTTGTGGGCTCTCCTGACAGCTGGCAAATCCCTGCAAAGCCAGCCCCTGGGCCTTCCCACCTTCCTATCCACCTGACAGGGGACACAGAACCTAGAGGGCTGAAGTGCTGGGTGCCAGGCCCGTGTGTGTGTGTTTGTGTGTGTGTGAGGGGGTGTCCCTGTGGGAGGTGCCATGGCAGCTATCTGCCAGCTCAGAGCAGCCTGGGAACCCCAACCCTCACTCTCCTCAGGTGGGTCCCAGTGCTCACCACTGGGGGCTCCAGGTCAAGCTCCAGCCTTAGGGCCGGCATCCACTCTGATTGGTCATACTGGTGATTAAATGAGTGACTGTCACCCCCTGTCCGAGGGCAGAGTCTTCCTGATGCCATCACAAACCCAAGGGCTGTACTGGTTTCCCTGGGTTCCACAGCAATTGTGCCATCAGACCCCACCCCCCAGGGGGCCCATGGAGAAGCAAGGGAGGGGACGGCCGAGGGTCAGCCCAGCACAGAAGGATCCCCTCCGAGGGCAGCTCATCGGCCCCAGGGACCCAGGACACACATGACGCACTGGAGCTCGGACAGGCGCCTCCCTGGGAAGCTGCAGAACGCTGGCAGAACGCAGGGCACGCTGAGCCCCTGATGTCCCCAACCCTTTGCCAGCACCCTCTGGGCCTGCAAAAGCGGCCAACATGCCTATCTCCAAGTGCCCGCAGAAGTCAGAGCCGCTGTGGAAGGACTGGGACCAGAAGGCCCAGAAAAACGGACTGAGGCACCAGGTGTACGCCGTCAATGGCGACTGCTACGTGGGCGAGTGGAAGGACAACATGAAACACGGTGAGTGGGGGACCCTCCGGGGCTCCCGCGGCGAGTGTGGGTTCTGGGCCGCAGAAGCAGCAGCGCACAGGGCTCACGGAGGACATAAGACATGTGTGTCTCTGAGGCGCCTCCAAGGGGCAGATGATAAGCTGCCTCATCCAGGGGCCTCCACCTGCTGTGGGCTCTGGAAAGGAATTTGGCTCTGACTAGAGGTGAGGGAACGTCTCAGGGACCAGCAGGGCTTGACACAGTCTTGAAACACCAGCCCTAGTCACAGCTGGGGGTCTGGGGACTCCAACTCAGGCCCTCCCCTCTGAGACCTGGGCCAAGCGTGGGGCCGGCTAGCAGGAGGGAAAGGCAGACAGCAGAAACCAGCTTGCGACGGGGGTTCTGGTCTTCAGACTCAGCCCTGATATGGGGTCTGACCAGCAGGCAGGGAGGCAGGACCCCGTCTCCCCAAGCAGCGAGGGAGGGCTCAGACTTTCACTGGACTGCGCTCTGGGCGTAACCAGCAGGGGGCACAGGAGTACTTGTGACACAAATGAAGCTGTGAAGAGAAAAAAGTTTTTATTTTAAAAAGGTGGCAGGACTTCTCACTCCAACCTGGTGAGTCCAGATTCTACGCTCTTGACCACGTCTCTCCTGCCTTCCTGCGTGAAGAAGGGCCACCAACTATGATCTCGAGTGATCACTATGCCACTAGCCTCAGTTCCCCGATCTGTAAAATTGAGATAATACCCACCTCTAAAGATAAGAGATGCTATCTATCAAGTGTGTAGCCCAAGGTCTGTGCAGAAGGGAAACATCTGGAATGTTCCCTGAGAGCTGAGCGTGGTAGGGATGCTGCTCAGAACCTTCCTTGTCCAAAAGAGCCTTCCGAAGCTGCCCCCACCCAATGTGTGACACGATACTCACACTCAGCATGATTTAAAGGCCAGGCTTTATGTGGCTGCTCAGAGCTCTGTGTGTGGTTAAAGATGCCTGCTGTGTGCTTCAGTCCTTGAGGGCAGCATGTGGTGTAGACAGAGCCCTGGACTGGGAGTCAGGACCCTGAAGTTCTGAGCCTAGTTCTACCGCTGAGTAGCTGTTTGACTTTGGGTAAGTCATTTCTTCTTCTCTGGATCTCAGCTGCTCCACCTGCCATATGCTCTCGTAGGCTGCTGTGGCCTTCTGAGCTCTTCTCCTGGGTGAGTCCCGCCTCCTGTCATCCCCTGGAGGCTGTTGGGGCTGCGGCTGCAGAAAGACCTGTCAGAGACTCAAGGGCCAGACTCCACCTTTTTCAAGACACACCTTTTGCCTAAATTGAAAGGAGTTGCTGTGATATATGCAGATTGGAAGAGATTTAAAACAAATTATCATGCAAGGGCAGGGTAGCGTGGCTCTGGCACTCTGGCAGTTCTCCAGATTCTCATTCCTTCACCCCACTAACACTCAGATGTCCTGGACTGGGCATCTGGCACCATCCCAACCGCAGGGAGCTTCTAGCCTCACAGAAAACCTGAACAATAGGTAATAACCCATTTTAGAGGTGAGGAAACTCAGATTCAGAGAGAGGAAGTGACTTACTCAAGGTCACATGGCTAACAGCAGTGACATCAGGCTGTGAAAGGGATCAGAGAGGGACATGAAAGGGGCCACGGGAACATAGTCAGAGAGTGATGTTTGAGCTGAGCCCAGGAGAATCAGAATGATTAGCCAGGCAGAGGGGCATGTCTTCTAGACACGGGATCACCATGCAGGGATGCTTTGCGGTATTAAGTCTTGTTCAAGGAACAGACCGGAAGCCAGTGAGGCTGGAGCAGGAAAAGCAGGAGGAGAGAGAGTAGGCAGATCAGGAGAGCCAACTACTTAGAGCCTCACTGGCTATGGTAAGTTTTGCCTTTATCCCACAGGCAAATAGTCTCATTGGACCCTCTTAATAAGATTTGAGCAAAGATTTACAGGAGGTAGAGTGAGTGAGTATTTGGGGAAGAACATTCCAAGTCAAGGAACAAGCAGATGCAAAGGTCCTGAGGTAGAATGATATCTGATGGGTTCCAGAAACAGCATGGAGACCAAAGTGGTTGGATGGCAGTCTGTGGAAGGTGGGGGTGGAGGACGCAGAAAGGGCTGGAATAGTACGAGATGGGTCTCCGTGTGTGTTCAAGAGAACCGAAGAAACATCCAGAACATTTTCTAGAAACTGTCCACGAAAGAAATTCCAAACCTAAAGAAAGAGTTTATTATGAACCAAGGGTTTTGAGGCTGGTCCAGGAAGCAAAATGACAGGGGACTGAGAAAATGCTCCTGAGAATGGTAGTTTTGCATCTTATTTTATACATTCGAATCAAAGGAGAAGATGTAAGTTGGGTGCATGAAATCCATCGGCGGTAGATTAAGGAGGTGAGAGAAAGCACATCTCTAGCATTGGATAAAAAATATTAAAATGGAGATACATACTTCTTTTACTTGGGTGGCTGCAGGATAGTTAGCATTTCGTGGACACGGTTTACAGAAGTATGCAGGTAAAGTATAATAACAAGGAATATTGAGGTGGTCTTGCTTCACATCAGGGTCTGGAGGAGATTGTTTTGACATCTTAAGTATGTTATTCTACATGCACACAAACAATGGGTAGGGCTTGTTTGAGGGAGGGATTCATCTATCATACAAGCCTTAGGATGAGAGTTCCCACTGTAATTCACTCAGTTAGGATATTTTTTTTTTTAATGATCAAAACATCCTTTGTGGTTATTTTTAATTATTGAGCTTGTCAGGCTTGCCAAAGTAACCCCTTTTGTTCACCAAACCCTGGCCATCTGGCATGTCCGTTCCATATCATTAAGAGATGAAACTGAAATGCTGAAGGGGCAGATTTCTGCTTGGGTTTGCTACGTCTGTCTGGCTTCAGGGCAGAGGGCTGGAGAACCACTATTTGTAGAAATTAGAACTCTCTTGGGTTTTTCCCAGGTGCTGGAGGTCTAGAGAGAGACAAGGCACAGGCCCTGTCCCAGCCCTCAAGAGTTACCAAGTCTAGGGGCCCCTGAGGCCTAGGCAGACCTAGCAACTGCCCCCCCCCAGCCCCATGGTGGCCATATCAGCAGTACTGGCCCATCTGTGTGTCATCAGGAAAAGGAACAAAGATCTGGAAGAAGAAAGGAGCCGTCTATGAGGGGGACTGGAAGTTTGGGAAGCGAGATGGCTATGGCACCCTCAGCCTTCCCGATCAACAGACAGGGAAGTACAAGAGAGTCTACACCGGCTGGTGGAAAGGCGATAAGAAGTCGGTGAGTTGTTCTCATCATACCCTGGGGTGTTGGCCAGGCTGAAAGCAGGCTGTGTGTGTGTGTGTGTGTAGGGGGACCAGTGAGAGAGGCCTGGGAGAAGGGGGGTGCTGAAGGGAGGAGGACAGGGGTACTGTGTGGGTAGGAGAAGGAAGGGGTGGAGTAATCACCAAGGCTTCTCAGAACAAAACCCAGGAAACAGGAAGCCGGAGGAGAGGGCTCAGGGAGGAGCCTGTGACACCCTGTGGCTATAAGAAGCCAGCCAGCAAGGCTGTATGGGGGTGAATTCTCCTCCCCCCTCCCGTTTCCTGGCTTTCTTTTCCCTGAGCAGCCTTTTCTGAGAATCCCCCTTCTGTTGGGTGAGGATAAGAGGAGTGTAGGAAAAGTGGGAGCAAGAAAGCTGAGGCCACACCCTTAGCCACAGGAGTAGAGAGGAAGGTCTCAGGTCCCAGGGGTAGAAGCCAGCCAGAGGCATGTCCTCAACCCATAAATGCCAAAATCCTCACCATAGGTCATGGAGACAGATTAAAAATACAGTATCGCCATGGAACAACTGCTGATGCAATCCTAGAACGAGATATGGTACTTCATCTCTCACGTCATCATCGTTATTATCATTCCCTTTTTATCCATGAAGAAATGAGCTCAGAAAGATGATGTGCCTTGCCTGGGGTCACATTGCTGGCAAGTGGTAGAGCCCATGATTTCATGAATTTTGCTCTCAAATTGTTTATTTTGAGATAAACAATCTCTCTCCCAGTGGGGAGAGAGATCCCAAAATAAACAACTTACATACAATATGGTGTTAGGATAGAGGTTTTCACAGACAGCCCAGAGGAAGACCATTGAGCATTCAAGGAAGGCTTCCTGTAGGAGGGGACACGAAAAGATGCGAAGAGTTAACCAGGAAGAGAAAAGAGAGAAAGGGAAGTAGCAAAGGAGGCAGAAGTAGCAAAGGGAAGGATATGTCAGCAGAGTGTGTGTGCCCACAGGGGTGGGGGCCTCGAAGAAGAATCAGAATTTTGAGGAGCAGACTTGGGCTGCTGGCTCAGCCTCCTTCGTTGTCATCTGTCTGGAGTCCATGATTCTCTGTGGTTGGCTGTAGGACCGAGGGAGGAAGCAGAGAAGTCCGGGTGTGTGGCATGGGTGCCAGGGAGGACAGTAGGGCTTTCCTAAGTAGGGAGGGCGCCGTGAACAGGAATATATATCTTCGTGCTTTCAGGGCTACGGGATCCAGTTTTTCGGACCCAAGGAGTATTATGAGGGTGAGTGGTGTGGCAACCAGCGCAGCGGGTGGGGCCGCATGTACTACAGCAATGGCGACATCTATGAGGGCCAGTGGCGGAACGACAAGCCGGACGGGGAGGGCATGCTGCGCCTGAGTGAGTGCCCCCTTCCCACGGCCCGGCCCCGCCCCCCGGCCGGGCCCCGCCCCTCCCGGGTCTGATTGGCCTCGCCCGGGCCACGCCCCCACCCAATGACCACGCCCCACCACAGGCCACGCCCCCATTACACCTGTGGAGTGGGGGATTGGTGAAGGACAGAACCAGATCCCTGCCCTCAGGGAGCTTATACTCTAAAAGGGGAGCCTGGTGATAAATATAAACAATTAAGACATTTTCTTATGGTTATAACAATCCTAGCCTACACTTACACAGCACTGAGCTCATTAATCCTCACTGCGATCCTATAAGATAGGTACTTTGATCGCCCTTACTCTACAAATGAACTGAGGCACAGAGAGGTTAAGTCACTTGCTCAAGGTCACACCGTCTATTAGCGTGCTGAGGAATTCCCTTTAAACATAGGAAGGCAAGATGGAGGATGACAGAGGAGTTGGGGACAGGGGCTATTTAGATTGACTTGCGCTCAGGGGTCAGGGAATGCCTCTCTGGGGGCGGGGGAATGTTTGAACTGAAAACAGAAGGAAGAGAGGGAGCAGGATAGGGATAGTCACCGAGCTAGGGAAAAACACCCCAGGCAGAGGGAGGAGTAATGAGAAGCCGCCACTGGTGTCAGGACTTGGTCCATTTTCTACATAGCAACCGCAGTGAGCTTTTTACAAATTGGAACTTGTCGCTGCCTGGCTTCCCAGCTCTGTGACCTTGAGCAAGTCAATCAAACGGCTTGAACTTTACAAGCTCCATCTATAAAATGCAGTCCGTCCTCCTTTGCAGAACTGTTTTTGTGAGGAAATAGCATGGATCCAGGTACAGAGTAAGTGCTGAAAAACATTTCCTATTCATATTATTAGCTTTTTTTTTTTTTTTTTTTTTTTTTTTTTTTACAAATAGGAAACCATCTTGCTCATCCAAGTTCAAGTTAAGTAGTGGAGGCAAGCTGTGAACTAGGTCTGGTTCTGGAAGGCGCTGACACCCCAGGGCTCTGATGTGTATGGATCGGGTTGTCCCAGACTCTACTCCACCCACCAGCCTAGAGCACACCATTCAACCCTGCTTCCTTCTGCCTTCCTGTTGGGCATGGCGTCCAGCCTGGGAGAGGCAGAGGGCCAGCCTGGCAGTCTGGCCCGGTTTGCTATGGCCAGCACCCACACCTTCCTGTCCTTTCAGAGAATGGGAACCGCTATGAGGGCTACTGGAAGCGAGGCTTGAAGAATGGGTCGGGGCGTTTCTTCCACCTGGACCACGGTCAGCTGTTTGAAGGCTTCTGGGTGGACGACGTGGCCAAGTGTGGCACGATGATAGACTTTGGCCGAGATGAGGCCCCTGAGCCCACACAGTTTCCCATTCCTGAGGTGGGCAACCCTTACCAGGCACAGAGACAAAAAATAAAAAAACAGCACCCCCCCAGCCACACCCAGCCCAGCCCAGCCCAGCCCAGCTGAGCCAGGGAACAGACAAGGCTTTGTTTTCAGTCAGGGCATCTCCAGGGAGGCAGGTAGCACCCCGTAAGAGAAGCAGCACTGCCCCCCACCGAGGTTGGCAGCAGCACCTCCAAGGCAGGCAGCACCCTCAGAAGCAGGCAGCACCTCATAAAACTGGCAGCCTGGGACTTCCATGCTCCTCTAACCAACCCCTGTTGCTTCCCCCCAGGTCAAAGTTCTAGACCCTGATGGCATACTGGAGGAAGCCTTGGCCATGTTCAAGAAGAAACAGGAAGAAGGAGATTGATGCCAGGTGAGGGGTAGACATGCTGGTCACCATTATGGGGGTGAGGCAGTTCCTGGGGTCTCCTTCAGCCAAGGGACTCAGGGACATAATTGGAGAGGGTAGGTTTCTTCCTTTTTGGTTCCTTCCCTTCAAAACTCATTTCCCTGAAGACCAGTTCATTCATTCCTGCTCGAGTTTTCCCATTTGTGCCCTGGGTTTATTGGAATTCTGACGGCTTGGAGTCAGGTGGCTGGCTCACCCCTGAATGCCCTTGAGGAACGTGGTTTGCCTCAGGCTTCCACTTGCACATCTGTCCAGTGGGCCCCATCCAGTCCTACCCCCTCCTGGTTGGGTGTTAAGTGGAGTTCAAACAGCGGACATTGTCCAGTGTCTTTGAAACACTAGCTCCCACTAACCCCTCGCCCCCACAGAGACAATGCCAGAGCTGCAGGAGAAAGTCAGGCCTAAGTCACCCAACTGCTCAGACTGGTGCAGCTCCCACGGGAGGAGAGAGTGATGACTCCGGGCACACCCTTGGCACCCTCAGAGGGCACCTTGTTCCTCCCAGCGCTGGACCATTCTTAGCCATAGGACGCCAGTGCTTGTCTTCCCAGCTGGCCTTGGGAAGAACCCTCTTGTTGTGGCCTCCATTCTAGGACCCCATCCCTGAGTGCATGAGAATAAAGGAGAATCTGGTGGCATTAGCCTGTGGCTGTGGCATGAGGTCTGGGGTGGAGCAGGAGAGACTTGGGAGAGATTTTAAGTAGAGAGGAGAGAAGACGTCCCCATGGGCTGCACGGACTGACCTTGGGGGAGAGACAGGTGTCTCTAGGTCTCTGAGCTCTGAGATGCTCCAGAGGGAAAGAGCCTGCATCGATCTGGCCACATTTGTCACTAAGATTTGGAGTTAAAACCTGACCTGGCTTCTTGGCCTAACAAGAGGACTCTCAATCTCGGAATCCCGTGGGAACTTTAAAAGCTACAGACGTCTACACGCCCAGAGTTTCACACGTCTGGGGTGAGGCCAGGGCCTTCAAGAGATCCCCCAGGTGATTCTCATGTGCAGCCAGGGCCAAGAACCCCTGACTTATTGTATTCGTGACCCTTAGCAAGTGACCTGCATGTCCCATCCATAAAATGGAACTTAAAGCGATCTCACAGGGGTGTTTGAGGATTTGCTAGCAGATGAATATATATAATGAATATAACATGTATTGAGGTTAATTGTGAAGCAGACACCTGGGAGGGGCTGTGCATAATTTTAATCTAGACAACATTCCTGCAAGATAAGAGGGCCTCTTATGTAATAGTGTGAGCTCTGCAGTCGGTCTACCTGGGTGTGAATCCCTTGCCATTTATTAGCTGTGTGTTCTTGGGTGCCTCACTCAACCTCTCTGTTACAAGACAATAACGGTACTTACCACCTACTGTGAGGGTCAACTAAGGTGTGGTTCTCATGGAGAATGATTTCCTGTCCCCTCCCTCCCTGGGGACCCGTGGGATGTCTGGGAACACTTTTGGTGGTGACGGCCATCAGGGAAGAATGCTCTTGGTACCTCGTGGGTAGAGGTTGGGGATCTTGCTCAGCATGCTGAAGCGTAAACACTCCACGAAAGAACGATTCAGCCCCATCCAGTGTAACCCCGAGATACCGCGATGTTCAGAAAGGCCTTGCCCAGTGTCTGGCACATAGTAAAAGCTCAATAAACGCCCACTGACTGTTGAGGTTCTCTCTGCCTCTTTTAAGCAGAGTGGCCTGACCCAAGTGGTTCTGTCTATACCCATGACCCCAGGAAGCTGAGCCTGGCTACCTCGAGGTGCAGAATTAGCCAGATATAGACCATTTACTCGGTATCAGGCCCTGTGCTGACAGCTTTACCTGTGTCCTCTCCCATGGCCCCTCAGCAGCCTGAGGTGTCCTGCTATCATGAATGTCATTTTAGAGGAAGAAACTGAGGTTCAGGGAGGTTCACAAGTCATCAAGCTAAAAAGTGATTGTATTTAAACATAAGTCTATTTGCTCTTAAAAGTACAGTACAGTGGCAGTGGTGTGTATAGAAGGCTACAATTTTTCAGAAAAAGGAGGGGGCGTGTGCTTGTTTACGTATAAAATCCCTCTAGATGGGGAAACAGTAAACTGACAACAATGGTTGTCTCTGGGGAGGACTGGAAAGCTGGGAACGGGGAAGGCAACTTTTCACTGTGTATTTGGAACCATATGAATATATCGTCTATTCAGAATGTAAATGAAACTGACATTAAAGAGACTGTTCTCAACTACCTGTGTTTCCCGAAGTTTCCCGGGTTCAAGGGCACCTGGGTTATTTATTAAAAATTACAGACTGCAGACACACCAGGGGAGGGAGGGGCTTAAGACAGCTGCATTTTGCAAGCTAATCTGGTGATCCTTGAGTTCAAGTTATTTTAGGGAAAAAAAACCCTAAGACTACAGAATCAGGACCCAGAAATTAATCCAGCCGGATCCCAGGTCTCTGCAGAAGCTGAGAGGTGACTATCTTAGGGGAAGGCATGGGAGGTGCCTTTGGCTTTTCTGGGGAACAGAAGAGGGTTTCACACAAGCTATTCCCTACTCAGTCCAGAGGAACATCTAGAGACAGGGAAAGGGTGGACCACGGAGTTTGTGATTCAGGATGGAGGCAAGAAGGTGTGATGAGAAAAGGGAGGGTCCCCTTCCTCACCTGGCCCAAAAAGCTGCTGTTGTCCACGTCCAAGTACGCACAGAAGGACAGGACGTTAGGGCTACACTTGCCCTCGACCAACTTACACTCCAGCCAGAGCACTTTATGTTTATAAAACCACTTTCTGTATTGGGTTTCTGGGACAGAAAGAGCTCTCAAACTCAAAGGCCCATGGGGGCCAGATTAAGTGACAGATGACAGATGAGGCTGGCTTGGTGTGAGACGAGAGGGAGCGGTGCGGACTGTGGCAAACCGAAGTCCTAGGGAGGAGTGAGTGTGGCTGAAACTCAGCAAGGAGGTGGGCCCAGCACTGCTGCTGGTTCTTTAAGTAAAGCCAGATCCGCCCACTTAAGATTTCTGAGTGCGCCTAGGCGCTGAGCCAGGCTTCCCAGGTTCTCATTCTGGCCAATTACTTTACCTCCTCCCTGGGCATCAAGTTTGTTATCTTTGCAACACGGAGACAAACATTCCTGACAAAACGCACAACCTGACTGTAATAAGGACAACATATCAGAGAGACCAGACTGAGGCCACATTCTACAAAACCATAGGCCCAGACGCTTCAAACATGTCAGTGTAACAGAGGAAAAAGAGAAGCTGTTCCACATCAATGCAACGCGTGATCCTGGATGGAAAGGTTACCGCCGGGAGGGACACGCATGGGGCAAGCAGGAAAGCGAACATGAATGTTCTAATAGACGGTAGTTTTGAATCAATGGGAAATTTCCTGCATTTGATCACCGACCTGTGGTTACGCAGGGGAACATCCTTGGTCTTAGGAGAAAGTACGTAGGTCTGAAGGGTCACGGCACCTGCAGCCACTGGACGCGGCTCGGTGGACACACACCGGGCCTCGTTCATCACGGTGCCGGTGTCTGCGAATGTGCCTGCCTGCGGGGGCTGACCGAGGGGACACTCTGCCTCCTCGTTGCAGCTCTCACACTACTATCAACAAGTATCCTTTTCATGGTCTGTTCCATGCCATGGTTTTCATGCTGTGCTTTTTGTGAATTTTGCTGTTTGAAACGGCCCTCAAGCGTCGTGCTGAAGTGCCGTCTAGTGCTCCTGAGTGTGGGGAGGCTACCATGCGCCTCCCAGAGAAAATGCCTGTGTCAGGTAGGTAAGCTTCATCAAGGATGAATGAGGGACAGCCCTGTTGGCCCTGAGTATAATGGTAAGGACTCGACACCATAAATTAAATACGGTGTCTTTCAACAGAAACATACATAGAACAGTTACATACCGATCAGCTGACAAAAATACTGTGACCAGAGGCTCGTAGTGACCGTCACCCCGTGTTTTCTAGGGGACTGGTGGTTCAGCATCCACTAATCCACGTTCACGGTGACTTTACAGAACTACCGTGAATCACAAGAACTGACTATATATTTCAGTTATTGTTCATGAGACTTTTCTGCAGATTTGAAATTTCTCAAAATTGTAAGAAAATAAAATGATTTGTTTAGAGGCTCACCTGACTGGGGCACCAAGAGACATAACACGAGGCAGCCCGGACCCAACAAATGCAGACACGAGAGGAGGTGTCCCTTATGAATATATTTATGTGTTCACACACGCACACACGCACACACACGACGCTGAACGGGGGGGTGGGGGACGAGCAAGACGGAAAACACAGGAAGCATCCAGGTGGCACTGGCATGGGTGAGGAGGGAAGGACAAAGGGAACATTTGTCCCCGCTCTGGCTCCCACGGGTGGCCTCCTAACAGGAGGTGAACCTGGAGCTGGAAGAATAGGAAGTGCCTATTTTCTTAGAGGAAAGTTTCAAAGTGCAATAATTTCTCTTTACAAAAAGAGCCTCTCCCCTCCACTCTCTGCCCCCTGACAGAAGCCCAGCCCCCTGCACAGGCTGTCCCTTGAGGCTGGGGCAGGATGAGATCGTGGGGAAGGGCCTAAGGCCAAAGCGAGGATGTGCCCAGGCCTGGGAGGGCTTAGGCATAGTGGCTGCCGGGCGTCAGGGGGTGGTCCCCTCTGTGGTCCAGCTGGTCCTGCAAGCGGGCGAACTCGGCCAGCTCGTTGAGCTCCTGGAACTGTCGGTCCGTCTTATGGCTGACCAAGGAGCGGTAGAAGTGGACGGCAAAGACGATGAAGACCAGGCCGAAGGGGACCATGATGGTGGTGGAGGCGATGGCGGCGGCCTGGCCCGGGGTGATGCCACTCGCGCTGCCATTGTTGACGCTGGCGGCTGGCGGCTTGCTGGTAGGCCGCGGCTGGCCCGGCTGCTTCTTCAGAGGCAGGAACTTGACCCAGCAGAGCAGCACGACCTCAGCCAGGAAAAGCAGCGTGCCGATGACGGTGGAGAAGGCCCAGGCCAGCTCGATGTGGCGGTGCATGCGCTCATGGGGCGACTCCTTGACCGAGTTGAGGTTGTGCACGTTGCTCACGGCCTCGATGTTGGGCAGGATGCAGGTGCTGATCATGAGCGCGAACAGGTGCACCGCCACCAGCACCGTCGTGCAGGCACTGAAGGCGATGAGCAGCCCTGGCGGGTAGTCGTGCTCGGCGTCCAGCTGAACCTCCACCATCGCCACCTGGAGGGTTAAGGCAGAGCGGGCTGAGCACCGGGATGCTCACAGCTCACAGAGGCTTTCCTCCTGTCAAGCTCTGGGACCCTGGGCAAGTCACTTGACCTCTCTGAGCCTCAGTCTCCACATCTGTCTAATGGGGATGACAAGACCCACCCACCCGCTTTGGGGCTGAGAAGCGGCAGAAAGTACAGCAGGCTGCCTGGATTCGAATCCCAGTTCTGCTGCTCACTAGCGGCGTGTCCCTGGGGAAAATCAAGGTCTGAATCTCTCTGAGATTCTTTTTTGTAACATAGGGAGGTCATATTAATCCGTAAAGATTATTTTAACAACTAAACGAGAGCTCCTGGTACATGGCAAACGCCTCCCAAAAAGTCACCACTGCTGTCACCACCCAGCCAGGAATTAAAAAGCAACTGCCACAAATGGTTAAATGGTTAAGTTTTATGTCCTCTTACTAAGATTAAAAAAGATTTGCATAAAAAAAAAAAGGAAGCACCCGCCACTCCCCCTGTTGGCCCCACACTCCCATCCTCAAGCAGAGGGGTGGGGGTGGAGACGAGGGCCCTCCCAGGCCACGCCCAGACCCTGTCTAAGAACACAGTATGCCAACCATACTTTTCCCAGAAGAGATGGTGGGACAGCCCTGGGGCCAGTCCCTCCCTAGGCCCGGCTCAGGGCCCCAGGGCTGACTTACTGGCTGCTCCCCAGTTCCTGGAGACCTGTGGATCTGGGGTCAGCGGGGCCGTACTCCGAGCTTGCCACCTGCTGCTTCTCACCTGGGCCTTGCAAATCACCCTCATAGGAAGGAGCCAGCTCATCAGATCTGCGCCAGGAGCAGCGGGTGGCGGGCACACTGCCAGGGCCTGCCTGCCGGGCCTGGGGCAGAGAGCACCGATGGCAAGGCCATGAAGGACAGTGACCCTTCACGAAGCGCTCGCCACGTACGTACGTGCCAGGCTGCCCTGACCTCTCCCGACTCCTGGGGAGGGCGGTAGGATCCTTCCTTCCTTCCCCAGCGACTCTCCCAATGCTTGTCATGCCGGGCCCTGTTTGCTTTCATTTCTTCTTCCTCTGCACCCTTCCTGTGGCCGGGAAGGGCCGTGTGGGGCAGCGGTTAGGAGCCAGGCAGCTTGCCTCTGAACCCTAACTCCTCTGCCCTTTAACAGACTGTGATTCTGGCCAGTTCCTCTAACTCTCTGGGCCTCAGTTTCCTTGTCTGTAAAATGGGAATAATGAGACATGGCTGACAGGATTTGTATGAGGATTAATTTAAGTTAATCCCAAGGAAAATACTGAGTGCCTGGCACAGAGTAAACCCTCAGTGAAAGTAAGCTTTATTATTAGTAGTAAGTTTAGAAACCTCATCCCCAAAGCTATCGTCTCGATGCGAAATTCGCTGGGGTTGGTTTCTAACCTCCTGGTGCAGGGCTAAGTCCAAGTTGGAGCTGATTTGTGGTCCCACAGCTTTGAGACTCTGGTGACAATAACGGATATCCTCAGAATACCCAGGTATAGTCATAAAACTTTTCAGACAATTTCAATGGGATCCACAGACTTTTGCTTTGGTATTCCTACAATGGATGATTCTACGAACTTTTCAGCCTAGGAGTTTACAAAATGTTTCAAGCTCATATAAATCTGGAGCAGTGTCATTAGGGTTTTGACATTGGTGGCCTAATGTCAACCCTGAGAATTCTTAGTACATGCTAGTGAGGGATACGGGGCATCAGGGCAGGCCACCAGGGCACAGCGAAAAAAGTCACATCCGGAAGCCCTGGGCTGCCTACACTGGAAAAGAGGGGCACGCATCCTCTAGCAGTAGGTGCCTCCTGCTCCTCCCCACCCCCAGTACTTCCTCTTCCTGTTTTGGCCTGTTGCCCCGGAACCTGAAACCGGAGAAGGGACAAACAGGAGAGCCTGCTGCTTGGCTGTCCTAGGTCCACTGGCTATTTATTCCCTCGTTGGAAATGTCTGGACCCATTAGGTATGTCAGGCCCTGATCTGGGGCACTGGGAGTGGAAGGGGGGCATATACAGGTGACATTCTCAATCTGCACCCTTACCTGGTAACCCCCCTACCCCGCACTGTATAGCCTGAAGCGTGAATTAATTAGCTCCTCTACTTACAAAGCTGGTAACCTTGGACAAGTATTTCAACTTCTCTGTGCCACAGCTTCCACATCTATAAATTAAGGGCCTACTTCCTATTTTTATTTTATTTTATTTTTTTTCCCAGAGGGCCTACTTCTTATAATTGTTCTGAGGATTCATGAATTAGCAAATATAAAGCCCTTGGGACAAGACTTGGCATATAATAAGCTTAATAAAGTGTCAATGATTATGAGTAACATCATTATGATCCTTTTACAGACTGAGGTTCAGAGAGCTAGGTCGGCTGTCCCAAGGGCCAGACTGGCCCTGAGCGGGGGATCTGAACTCAAGTGCACTTGACCCTGAAGCCCGTGTGCAAAGGGGTGACAGGACGGCTTCCCTCACATGGTTTCTGTTATAGACCGCATGTCCGTGTCCCCTCTCTAAATGCATACTTTGCAGCCTTAACCCCTGATGTGCCGGTGTTCGGAGGTGGGGCCTCTGGGAGGTGATTAGGTCACGAGGGTGGAGACCCCATGACAGGACGAGTGCCCTTATAAAAAAGACCCCACAGAGCTCCCTTGCCTCCCAGCCATGTGAGGACAGTGGTGTCCATTGGCCAGGAAGCTGGCCTTTTTATCAGACATCGCATCTCCGGGCACCCTGATCGTGGACTTCCGGCCTCCAGAACTGTGAGAAATAAATGTTTATAAGCCGCCCAGTCTGTGGTGTTCTGTTACAAAAGCCCAGATGGACTGCGACATTCTATGAGGTCCTGATATGATATTGTTTGACAAAGGGCCGGCCCACAGGAGGCGCTCAATAAATCTTAGTTGGAAACGAAAACACAGGGCTTGAAGTGGAAGAGAAATAGCATCTGGACGCCCTCAGCTCAAGCTAAAGAGGGCTGACTCCATGTTTCCATGTTCTGAGAGAGAGACCAGACCCCCACTCTGGGCCCTGAACCACATCTGGCCATATGGCCACATCAGCATGACAGAGACCACCCTTTCCACGCCATTTGTCACATCCTTAGGCTCCAAGGTCAGAAGCAGCTGTTGAAACACACCTGGCCTGGGGCCACCAGAACTGGCCAGCCCTCTCCCAGCTCTTGGGCTGCACACTTAGCTAAGGAAGAGGAAGGGGCCTGCTGCTATGCTCCGGAAGAAACCCCATCACCTTTGCTGGACCCTACAATTCCTGGAACTGCGACCATGCAGACTGGCTGTGTGTGCCATTCCCTCTGAACTTGAAGACCAAGTTCAGAGCCATGGGGCTGTGTAAAGGAACAGCTGGCACAAACCATGGGTCCTGATAAAACTGTTCGCAGGAACGGAGGCCACTGCCTTTTCCAGAATGCTTCCTGCTTGGGAAATCTCCCCATGGGTAGGGAGAGTAAAGTCAGGGGGGCCTGGTGGAATCTGGCTGGCAGATGACTCTCAGAGCCCCCAGCTGAGTCCCAGAGAGATCAGATCAGATCAGATTGCAAGCAGCTTCACAAGGTAAATATAGCCAGAGGAGAACGTTAACCCAAAATAAACAGCTCCCAGCCAGCCACGGGCCTGCTTGAACCTGGCCACAGGAGTCACAAAGGAATAGAAAAGGCGAGAGACCACCAGCCCCACTCACACTGGTCCATTAACCCCCCAGGGGACGCTGGGATGCCAATTTTTCAAGCATGAGCCAAGAGGACTGTGTGATTCTGAAAAGGTACGGCCTGGCTGGCTTTGCGAGGTGACTTCCCACTGAGCCTGAGTGCCAACCACCTCTCCTCACTCCTGCTGGGCTCCATGGAGACTCTGGCCTCCTGGCGCCTGAAAGTCTAGGTCCTTCTGAGGCAGACCCCCTTATACCTGGCCCGACCCCAGTGCCCACAGCTGGCAGACACGACTGTCCTTTCCCAAGCCTGGGCTTCTCTCTGAGGAGGGTGGGTGGCTACACCCTAGGAGGGCCACCAAGCCACAGTCACCCAGGGTCGCCCAGAGCTGTCTGAGCCTGCCGGCCCCACCTCGGATGCAAACCATCTATTAAGAAAGGACCGAGGCCCAGTCCAGCAGGTTATAAACTCTTTTGACCACTACAGTCCAGTCCTCCAAATGTTTCTATAAATAGACACACATTTATAACAGAAATAAAAGTTCTACCAAACAATACTTGAAAGCAAGAACGTGGTCTAGTCTTGCAACAGGCAATGCATGCCACTTTCTATTTCATTCCATTCTCATTCCACTAAAAAAAAAAAAAAAATGTTGGTTGCAACTCACTAAATACATGTCATAAGCCACGAATCAGTTGAACCTGCAGATTGGGGTGGGCACGGTGTGGGGGGAACAGGCCTAGACTTTCCTTTCATCTGGCCAATTCCGACTTCTTTAGGTTTTACCTTCCAAGTCATTCATGCCGCGACCTCCGGGGTGAGGATGGGGCTATTCGTGCATTCACGAAAAATATTTACCGAGAAACAATTATGTGCCTGGAGGAGCTTGTGGCTCTGTTGGAGAAACAGCAGGAATTAAGACAGGCAAGTCCCTGCTCCAGGGAAGATGACAGGCACCCAGCATTGAGGCAAATAAGTCTTTTCGGGCCATGATAAGTGTCCTTCAAGCAAAGCTCCTCCACCACTGCACTGACCACACTGTCTGAAGATGTATGACATGTCCTGTTCACTCCGGTCCATTTCTGTGTCGCCAGCATCGGTGCAGGGGCCTCCGTAAAATACAGAAGGAATAATGCAAGTGAGACCCGACCTTCAGGGATTTTAGCCAGGGTCTCTCAAGTGTCCGACAGACAATCCTACATGATCAGCTGGACGTCGGAAGACCCTATTAGAACGTCTGATGGCATTCGTTCGTTACTTAGCTCATCCTTTCAACTTTCCAATATTGCGTTTTTATGTATGTTTTAATACATGTGGTGTTTTATTACAACACATATCATGCATAAGCAGATATATGTACAATACACATATAATATGCATGCATATTTGTATACATACGCATACAAATACTGAGGCTAGTGCTAACCATCTTTGGTGAGGAGCATTGCATGCAAAGTTTGGAGACCAACTTTTAGACCAGGGGTCATTAAACTGTGGCCTGCAGACTACAGTTTTTATAGTTTTACTGGTGCATAGCTACGTCCATTCATTTACCGGTGGCCTGAGCTACAATCGCAGAACTGAATAGTTACCATTGAAAGCTCGTGGCCTATGAAGACGACAATATTTCCTACCCGGCCCTTTACAGAAAAAGCTGGCCATTCTTGGGTTAGACCAGTGCTCCCCAAAAGGGCTGTCACATCATAGTCACTGGAGAGTCTCCTCCTAAGAGTCTGTGGTCCCATCAGTTTGAGATGTCACTTCTGGGGAGCACATTAAAGGTCCCCAGTCGTCCCACCAGAGAGAAACCTGCTGGCTTTTTGGTTTAAACTTTCTCAGTTTTACCTCTCCAACAGAATCCCACCTGCCCCCTACCCCAATTACCACAGTGGCCCCTTGGGAAGCCCCAGAGACCAACAGAGCTCAACACGATCCAAGCTGAAAATGCCAGAAATGTGTCTAAGGCACTTACAAAAAGGCTTCTGAGTGAGGCAGGGAGCCCCGTCTCCCTGGGGCATTCGGCAAAATTCCTTTTCTACACAGCCCAGAGCTGGACATCTGGAAAACTTCAAAGGCCCAGTGACTGACCAGCTGCAGGGACATGGGGAGACAGTAGCTGAGTAAAAAAGGCTCCAGACTGGACAGACCAGGGCTTGATCGAATTCTACTAGCTAGGCGATCATAACCTCTATGAACCTTAATTTTCCTACCTATAGTAGGTACCTTTATAGCTGTTTTAAGGATTAAATAAGAATGGAAGAAAAAGGTCCAGACACGTGCCTAGTATTTAGTAAACAGTAACATCATCAACATTAGTCTAGAATTCATCATGTAACTCCTCCACTCCAGAACCTTCTATGGCTCCCTATTGCCTACACAAGAGTTCAAATTTCCCAGCCAGCCAGCCAGTCAATGAATGCCCTATGCCATCTTGCCTGGCTAGATTCATTTTTCTCCACCACTTTTCACAGACCCTGAATTTCAACCACACCAGCCCTTCTGCCTTTCCCCCGAGCCCTAATTCTACCACCCTCAAGGCTTCGCTGGAATCACAGTCTTCTAAATCAGTTAACCCTGAAAATGCAGTCCCAACACCATGTTCCAGAGGTGAGCAAGATTTCCTGATGGCCGGGCCAGGTACATTCTAAGTGCTTTGCCAATACAGATGCTCCTTGATTTACGATGGGGTTTCATCCTAATAAAATGATAGTTATGTTGAAAATACTGGAAGCCAAAAAATGCTTTTGATACACCTAACCTACCAGACATCATAGTTTAGACTAGCCTACCTTACACATGCTCAGAACACTTCCATTAGCAACACTGGTCAAATTCATCCAGCACAAAAACCTATGTAAATTGTTGACTATCCTGTGTTAATTTATTACGCATATCACTTTTGCACCATCATAAAGTAAAAAAAAAAAACCATTAAGTCAAACCATCTTAAGTTGGAGACTATCTCTACTAACTCAATGAATCCTCACTCACCCCATCATACGAAGGCGGAACTGATATTATCCCCATTTTACAGATGAGGAGCCTGAGACCCGGCGAGGCATGAAGTGGCTTCCCCAGGATCTCACAGTTGTAAGTGGAAGAGCCAGGATTTGAAACCGAGATGTCTGGTTTCAGAGTCCTCATTCTTACTCTGCCCAAACACCCCTGAGCCTCCCATCACTCTCCCATGCTTCCTCTCTCCTACAGCAATGAGGCTACCCCACAGACAGAAAGCTCTGTCGCTTACCGGCCAGGTAACGTCAGGCAAGTCATTCGACCCTCACCGGGTTGTGTGACGATCACAAGAGATGGTATAAGTACAACACTCAGCACAACGCTGAGCCTCTCGCAAGGGTCCAATCAAAAATAGCGACGCCTACTATTAGTACCTAGCACTATGAGTCGTAATAGTAATTTCGTGCTCATCTCCATGCCCCCTGGACTTCGAATACGTCAATAATGTCTTATGATCTGAGCTCTTCCTTCCAACGCATTTTCATAGAAATTCCAAGCAACTCCTGAACCCGCTCTGGAACCTGGGAACAAAAGGGTGCTGGGCGGGCAGAGAACTTGAGGAGGCAGATAATCCAAAAATAATTGATCCCAGGTCGTGGAAAGCATTTTGTTGACGGCAGCAGGCTGACCTTCCCAATTATCTTCTGCTTAGGCTAACGTTACAGCCTGCCCTCCCCAGCAAACCAAGACTGCCGTGTGTGTGCTTGCCACGGTTCTGCAGGGGACCGGGGCAGGCCGAGCCTGGCAGCCTGTCATTGAGAGGCAAACTGAGGCACAGGCGGCCAAAATGACGATCCTTGAAGGTACCTCTGGCTCAAAAGCAGGAGTCCCCAAACCCTGGGCTGCGGACCGGTACCGGTCCGTGGCCTGTTAGGAACCGGGCCACAGGGTGGGTGAGCGAGTGAAGCTTCATCTGTATTTGCGTCCACTGCCCAGCACCAGCGTCACTGCCTCAGCTCCACCTCAGATCATCAGGTGTTAGATTCTCATAGGAACACCGGTCCCTGGTGCCAAAAAGGTTGGAGACTGCTGCTCAAGAGCACCTGCTGGATGCTGATCATGTGCTACATCCAGGGCCCCTGGTTTGGAGTCTGGATGCTGAGCCCACATACAGCATCTTGTTCTGGAAATACTGTCAGGAGCAGGAATCTTGTCTGCAGACTACAGGGTCCAGCTAAGGAGTACGTCATCAGATCCTAAATATTCCTCAACTCTTCGTAGGCCCAATTAGGCCTCGGAATGAATCCTTATACAAGTCCCTGGGAAAACAGGGTGTGTGCCCCATTTGTACATGAGAAAGCTGGACCCGAAGAGTAAAGCCACTCGCCTGAGGCCCCATGGCCTATCTCCCCAGCACATGAGGACACTGGGCAGGCCCTTCTACCCACATTAGGAGGGCAGGGGTCCTCTCAATCCCCCTTCTGGCTCTTGGAAAACCCTCACTCAACCTCACCGGGAGACCAAGTGAGCGTGGCATCCCCCCTGGAGATCAAAGGTCACGTCAACTCCTCTGGTGTTCCGGGTCTCTAGGAAGGAAGGCTTTGGGTGCAGGAAACTGGTAGTGCTGACTCACAGGACAGAGAAAGTAGTCCAGGAAACTCCTCACTCTGTTTCCATAGTGCTGGGCCATGTGGCACCCATTCCTCGCACGCTCACCCACAAAACTGGGTGTCCGTGGTGGGGGTGGGGCACGGCCAGACCTGCCCTGCTTAATGCTCATCCCTGCCCCAACCCCATGTCTCCCAGAGATTTCCAGGCACAAGGCAAACACAGCTGCTTTCTTGTAACTGCTTCCCTGAAATGAACGCTGTTGTGGGGTTAGCCCATCCTTGCTGGCAGAATTTTTGGGGATTCCATTGGCAGAGCCAGGAAGCTTTTGCCACCTCGACTGGGGAAAAATAAGGATCCCCAATAAGCAGTTTGGGTGAGCCAAGGCCCTCCCAAATGCTGCTGGCTGCCCCTACCTTCAGACTTTCTCTCAAACTGCTTTTAGCAAGAGGAAAAGGGAGGTGACATTTGATTAAAAGGCCTGGCTTCTTTGGAAGAGAGGATTAGAGAGGGCAGAAGAGTGTCACTCACTGGATCCTCACTTCTCCTGGAGTGGGAAGGAACCTGGGCAGCTATGAATTCATGACCCCAAGAAAAAGGGGAACAGGCATGCCATCATTTTTAAACCCAGAGCGCTGCTGTGAAGAGCTAACAATCACTGGTGTCACCCCTTCCCTGAAAGTGTAACATTTTGTTTTCCTTAAAAGAAACTTTTCTGCTTTATCTCTCACTTCCTAGGTAGGAGGCCTGGTCCTAACATGACCCAGGCTGGGCATCGATCAGAGCTCCATACACAGAAATGACAAACGTGCCCACGAGAATTCTGGATGCCACCTGATCTGGGTTCAAATCCCATTCTACCAGACTAGCTGTGTGGCCTTGGTAAAGTCCCACAAGAAAATCCCCTTGAAGGGTGGTCGAGGAGTGAGTGTGGAAGTTAGGGAACCCAGACAACGCCTCGTACGTAATGACTGCTTTGGTAAATGTCAGCTCCTCTTAGACAATCTCCAGGCAAAGGCAGGGACTGGTCTCTTAGGATCGGGGATGGAAAGATCAGAATTTCATCATAACAACCTAAATTCTCTCTCAAGCCTCCCTCCATTTAATTCTTAAAATCCAAGAAACTCCTGAGTAGCAGCCTTCATCCAAAAGTTAAGGCAGCAAGTGGCAGAGCTGGGGGAGCTCTTCTCACCCCCAGTCACCCCGCATTGGCACTGTGGCCCAGGGCGCTCCAGCCCGCCAGGGCTTCTAAAGAGAGCAGGCTCCACCGTCTTGGCCCACTTGTTTGGAGAACACAGGGAGAGTACCAGAAACACTCCCTTCCCAAGAAAACACAAAGGGTGTAGCCGCTCCCTCCCTCAAGGCTAAGGGCTTAGCTCACTCATTGATTGACAGGACTGATCTGAGCGAGAGACTTGGGATGGGGGTGCAGATCCCATTCCAGCAGGCAGATATTCCAGAATTGTTACTAGTGCCAGCCTCGGGAGATTCCAAGATCCCCCGCCTGTAGGCATCCCCAGGGCCACTTCTCTGCCCAACCAGCAGCTTCACCTACCCCTCACTCGTCCGAGGCTCCTTTCTCACTCCGCCCAGCCCTGCCCAGAAAGAGGAAACTGTGCCTACCCTCCGCCCCCCAAATAAGAAAGAGCCCATTCAAAAGGAATATGTCCCACCCTCCTCCTCCATCCGGTGACTCAGTGGCAAGTTGCTGGAGAAAAATCGGAGGGTGGGGAGTGGTTGTCAACCCCCCCCCCCAGGCTGAGGCTCTCGGGAACTACGGTAGGAAAATAAGGGGGTCAGGAAATCCCCTCTACTGGGTGCTAAAAGAACGCCGCCAATATCTCTGGCCTCAAGTGTGGGGGCACAAGAGAGACAGCTCAGGGGTGCCTCTCCCCCTTCCTTACTTCCTGACACCTGCTCCCAAGGAGATCAGATCCCTTATGTCCTTCCTTTCCCCGGAACAACCGAGGGACCGTGTTGTTACAGATCTACTTCGAGGGTCCTGCTGTTGCTGGCTCCCTCCTTGCCGCATCAAGCTGGCCCGTCTGAAGGCCCTCGAGTCCCTCCAGCCCTGCACATGTGTATGACACCCCATCGCCCACAAAGGGTGTCTCACTTGTCGCCCACCTCCCCTCACGCCTAGAGCCCCTCTGGCGTTCGCGACAGCATTCTCCCAGCTCTCCCCGTCACCCCTGTGGGCCCCGTGGGGGCTGCGGGCCGGAGCGGCCAGGACGGGGGGGAGGGGGGGCAGGGCAGGGCAGGGCAGGGCGGCCTGAGCTCACCATGGCGAAGCCGGAGAGCAGAGCCGAGGTTCGGCTGGAGGCTTTGAGCTTGGCGCGGCTCAAGTAGAGCTTGCGCCAGGACAGCGCCTGCATCGAGTGCTCGTTGAGGCTCATCACCTTGGAGTAACTCTGGCCGATCCAGTCCGGGTAAGTGACGGCGGGCGGCGGCGGCGGCGGCGACCCTGGGGGCTCCCCGTCCCCGCTCCGGCGGCGGCTCCGGCGGCTGCCGCTGAGGGGAAGCTCCGGGCTGCTGCTGCTCGGGGGCGGGGCGGGCTCCGGATGCATGAAGCACGCTGCAAAGGCGCGGGCCGGCCCGGGCGCCAGCCGAGGCAGCGGCCCCCACTCCCCGCCGCACCTCCGCCTCCGCCTCCGCCTCCGCCTGAGGCAGCCGCCGCCTGCCCCTCGCGCGGGCCGGGCCTGACGCGACCGGCCGCGGAGGAACCCAAGGAGCTCGAGGAGGCAGCTTTGCAGCGCCGCTTGCAAAAGCTCCGGGCGGCGGCGACGCGAGCTTGCGCGCGAGGCAGCGTCCCGGATCCCCCCGGCCCGGACCCTCGGCGCGCGCCGCGATTGGCCGTCGCCCCAGGCTTATTTGCATACGCCTCCGCCCACCCTAACACCCCGCCCACGAGGGGGTGGGAGGTGCCCGCGCGGGTCATGTGACTCGTCTCCTCCGTCGGCACCGCCCACAAGCTCTGGCGCGACGCAGTGGGCGCGCGCACCTCTTCCTGGAAGTGCCCAAGGCCCCGGGCCCCAGCGCGCTCCAGCTGCCCGCGCCTCGCGTCTCTGCAGCTGCTCCGATGGCCCTGCTCCCGGACTTTGGACTCCTTGGTCGGGACGCCTGAGGTCACCTCTGGGCGCTTCCTGTGGCCCGTTTCCCTGTTGGAACGAGGTAGCTCAAGGTCTGCAGGAAAAAGCAGGCTGAGATCTTAGAGTTCATTCATTCGGTATTGATCGAGCAGCTACTTGGTGCCAGCACTTCCTGCCCTTGTGGAGCTTATATTCTAGTGGGATAGACACAAACACCAAGGAGTAAAATTATAATGATTTAGAGGTGAAAAATATATGCAAAAAAAAAAAGGCAGGGTAAAGGGGCTGGGTTGGGCTGCAAATTTAATTTTAGAATGCTCTGGGCAGGGATTTTTGGTCTGTTTTGTCCAGTTCGTTCACTTACAGTTCACCGTCTGACATAAAGTAGGCCGACCAACACCGGATAACACTCATTCAGCAAGTGGTTATTGAACACCTATTAAATGTCAGGAAAATGGTAACTTTAATGGAATCATATTTCTCGTGTACAAAGGGGCACATATCTGACTTAGTCACATTTGAAGTGAGACCTGAACCAACAGTACAGAGTCAGAGTCCTACTTTCCAACGGGCTAAGGACAGCAGGTGCAAAGACCCTGAAGCAGCAATCTCTGGCTGTTAGAGAATTAGGAGACCAATTTCACCGCAGAATAGTGGAGGGCAGAGGTGAGATGGAAAGAACTGTCCCCTAGGATATCAGCTCCCGGACTAGGACCTGATTCACTGTTGAACTCTACCTCCAGCATCTAGAATATCTCTTGGTGCATACGCGGTGCTCAGTAAATATTTGTTGAATGGATAAGTGTGGGAGAGACAGGAATGAGTGAAGCTCATAATTAGCCTATAGTCCAAGTTACAAGCGTGAGGCATTGGGGGTCAGCTATGTGAAGTATAACTGGTCACCACTAGAGAGCGCCACCGCCACTCACCCACAGTATGGGATAAAACTGAAGGCCCCTGCCTCCCCCAGAAGTTTCTGGGATTTCCCCAGAGGCCTTTTTCTGTTCTTATGAACACTAGGGTAGAACACCAGGAATTTGAAATCTCACCCCACTGGACTTGCTTCTTTGTTGGTCTTTGTACTTGCCATCTGTGTCTCAGCTCAAATATCACCTCCAAAGAGAGACCTTCCCCATTTCGTGTTCAATCACCTCACCCTATTTTATTTCCTTTATAACTCTGATCATTACAGGATCTGAAATCACTTAGTTTATTTAATTGACCTGTTTGTCCGTGCCCCCCACCACACCCCCACAGATGAACGTCCTGAGAGCAAAGTTTGTCATTTTAAACCATTTTGCTATCACTCCAGGGCCTCTTACAGGGTCTGGCACACTGGAGACTCCCAAAAGAAAATGTTCAATGAGTAAAATAATAAAATGTCTCTGGTTCCGTCAAAATCCCCAGCATCTTAGAATTGGGTTCACACATTTGGAGGCAGATAGGGCCTGAGGGAGGCCAGCAGGACTGCAAGGGGGAAGCAGCTGGAAGGTGGGAGGGGAGATTTGCTGATTAAGGAGAACAAAAGGATATGGGGGGACGACTCAGCAGGAGCCTTCAGGGGTAATGGGCCAGGTTTCCTTTTTCCTGTTCCTAGATCATGCCCCTCCCCCTCTCTGGGGTTTGACCCCTCACCTTATGCACAGACCAAAAAGAAGAAATTCTATCCAAATTTGGGGAGGTGTGTGAGCAACCCCCGTTTCCCACCCTGGAGTCCTAGAGCCCTAAAGGGGGCTTAGGACCTTCTCCCCACCCACCACCCCATCCCAAACGCCAATTTAACAGAAGGAGAAACTGAGGCCCCAGAGCACCTTGCCAAAAGGACGCCAAACACGCCAGTGGAGAAGACTCAGAATCGGATCCCAGCCGTCCCACCCCCGCGGGGCCTCCGGGTTCCGCGTGCTCTCCCTAGTGTCCAGGGAGGTGTGTGCTCTCAGCCTTTTGGGGTTCCCAACCGAAGACAAGCAATTTTTCAATCAACTCTGCATATGAGAGTAGAAAGGTCCGCTCAAACGGGTTGTCTCAACCCTCTCTGCTCTGATGCTTGAAATCCCCAATTAATAGTAATAAAAACCACCCTTTGAGCTCATGCCTTTACAGAACAGTGCTTGTATACCTCTGATGATGGGAAGCTCACTCCTTCCTGAAGCCATACATTTCTGTATTTTTTTTTTTTCTCCTAACAGTTCAAAAGTTGTCCTTCTATGGAGCTGGTATTAGCCTCCCCAAGACTCCCTCTGTCACACAGAATGTGCGACATCCCTCAGCTGCCCAGCCCTGGTGCCAATTCCACAAAACATCTGGAAGGCGGCTTTAGTGAGGGATCCAGAAGACTTTCACAGTCAAAAAACTGAGTGAAAGACGCTAGAAACAGATACAGTCAGGGGATGGGTTGCAAAATTCGGAATTAGGGTTTGTGTTGATCTCAAAATGATTCTCTGGACTTGGAGCTCAGAGATCATGTCCAGGGGAACCCCTGTCTGCCTCCCTGCACCCCAGTTCCTGGGCTCTTAGGGCTAACTGTCCCCCCTGGTTAGAAGCCATTGCTGGGTCTTTGGCTTTGTGCCCGTGCCTTTTATGGTTAGAGCATTTCATGGGCTGGCTAAGAAATCTTTGTCAGCCCCAAGGTCACGAAGGTATTCACCTGTGTTTTAAAACTTTAAAACCTAGATTTTAAAACAAGCTTAAGTGTCTTTGCTTATATGTTCAGGTATCTGATCCACTTCAAACTAATTTTTGAGTGAAATAGGTTTCTCCATTGACATATTTTGTCAAAAATCAAGTGACTGTACATGAGGGCCCCTCTATTCTATCGCTCTATTTGTGTATTCTGTCAATATACACTGTCTCGATTACTCTAGTAATAAGCCTCGAAGCCATGTAGATTTAGTAAGCCTTTCAACTGTGCTCTTTTTCCAACTGGTTTGGTTATATGAGGTACTTGACATCTCTCTATATATCTTGGAGTAAAATGTTGGGGTAAATTTTGTCAATATATACATGATTTGGGAATCATTGCATTTCTTAAGGGGCAGGTGTGAGCAGAGTTAAATCTCCTGGAAGATCTAACCCTCCATGAGCAAAACAGGACCAACTCGGTCACACTGAAGAGACTGAGCACCCGAGATCGAGGAAGACTGTTACGGGTTGAATTGTGTCCCCCAAAAGATACGTTAGAGTCCCGACTCCCAGCACCTCAAAATGCGATCTTGTATGGAGTCAGGGTGGTTATAGAGGTATCAAAGTTAACATGAGGTCATTATAGTGAATCCTGATCCAGTACACCTAGTATACTTATAAAAAGGGGAAATTTGGACACAAGGACATGACCAAAGAGAGGAGGATGTGGAGAGACACGGGGACAAACGGGCCACATTCAAGCCAAGGGGTGCCCAAGGCTACCAGAAGCCAGGAGTGAGGCCTGCGATATATTTTTTCATAGAACCTTCAGGGGAATATGGCCCTGCTGATACCTTGATTTCAGACTTCTGGCTTCCAGAATTGTTAGACAATACGTGTACAGTGTTCCAGGCCCCCCAGTTTGTGGTACTTTGCCCCAGGAGCCCTAGGAAACGAACATAACTACCCCGGAGTGAAATGAGGTGAGGTCTTCAGCCAGACAAGGAAATTGAGGCCTGGGTTCATCAGGACACTGCAAGTATGTTCGAGATGGCAACAGCGATTAGAAAAGGGTACAGACTTTGGAGCTAGACCCACCTCAATTTGAATCCCAGCTTTGTCAATGTATAACTGTGCCACTTGGGGCAAGCAGCTCAACCTCTCTGAGCCCACCTGTCAAATGGGAATAGTGACGGGACCCGGCAGAAAGGTTATTATGAGTGTTTCACGAAAGGACCTTTGTCTGGCAATTAGCACAATGCTCAATAAATGGCAGTTACTATTTTCCCTCTTGTGGGATGTTCTGTGCTCAACGAAAGAGGATTGTCTCGTTCCAAATCTAACGAATTGGCTCATCTGTGAGTATTTACAAAGGCAGAGCTAGGAAGAACAGAAGACGGGGATTAATAGAAAGGATTGCTTCATAGGTAACAGAAGAACTGTGGAGAAAGGCACATGGGAGGGTGACTCACAGATCAGCTAGGACAAGAGGGCCAGTACCCCCTAGGGCAGGAGGGACAGAAGGAGGAGGTGGTGTTTCTGGTACCCAGGAAGGACTGGATTCACCCTAGAAACCGGACCCCAGCGGGGGTGAGAAGGCCTGGTGAGAAGAGGGACAGGAAATGCAGCTGCTGCTAGAAATATTACCAGAGGCAGAGAGAGGGAAGAATACCCTGGCCTCTCCCTTTCCCCCACCAGGCCCGTGTCACTGCCTCCCTACGCTCCATCTACGCAGGAGGAAGTCCTTTGATGGGCAACCTGCAGGGACTGTCTTCCTGGAGAAGCAGAGGAAGGGCAGGGAATGGCCTTGAGGGCAAACACCAGGGAGTGTGGGTTTCACTTAATCTCTCTGAGCCTCAGGTTTCCCATCTAGAAAATGGGGATGATGGCCTCTATGAGAATCTACTCGTAGCATGATTGAGTGCATGAAACAAGAGAGCACACATAAACAGTTTAAGACAGTGCCTGGTGGATAGTGGGGAGCGCCTTGTCCATGTGAATGAACGATCTCGTTAGCTGTTTTCTGCTCGCAGGATGAAAGCAGGGACTCAGTCAGAGGCCTGGGAATAACCTCACGGAACAGGAGCAGTGCTGGTGCTGGTGATATTTATATCTCGGGGACATGCCCATCTGTCCTCTCTCTCTTCGTTCTAAGCTGGTGACTCTGTCAGTCTCCTTTTAGAAATCCTGAGTCAAGGCTGACCACACGAAGTTCAGGGTGGTTGGGGGGTTTGGTCTCCACGCTCCTTCAAAAGGATCTCAAGTCCATTCGATTTGTATTTGGTGTCTCTGCCTCCAGCCGCTGCCAAACCTTTCCTTCCTTCCTCCATCCCAGGGCTGAGCTGTCTCCAGACTCTCTCTTTGTGTAATTAACAAGAAAAATGGAACAGCCCGTGTTGCCAAACATGTATTTAAAGTGACACCCTGGGTTCAGGGAGTAAAAAATAAAAACGTTTAAAGTTTAGATGAAAAGTCTCCATGCTCAGCTGTCTCTGACCCCGGGCTGCCTTTAATCCCGTGCCCTGGCTTGGGAAAGCCTTTTTTAACTGAGGGCATTTATTTCTCAGAGAACTGTTCCAACCTAATCACGTAAAAATGCCCAACCTCCCAGGAACAGCCAGCTTGTCAATGTGATTCCGTGAGGCCCCAGGGAAAGTGGGGAAATTAGGGTGCTGCTCACCCCAGGAGTCACCCACCCCTGAGTCTTTGCTTCTCTTCATCATGCCCTCCCCACACTGCACCTCATCCATCAGAAAACCTAGTCAACCTTAGTGGCCCTTAGTATTTTCTTAAAATCTGAGCTCTTCTGTTCAGCATCACTGGTCCCATCTTATCCGGGCCACCTGTTGGAATAAAAGCCAAGCGCCCTACCCGTGATGGGAAGGCCTTATGCGATGTGGCCCCTCCCCATTCTCTCCAACGCCCTGCTCTCTCCCTGCTTCTCCCCAGTCGACATGCACAGGAGTGGGGTACTGGTTACTGGTCACTCTCTCCCCCACTAGGATATGAGCAAATGAGAGGAAAACCCCTCCTTGCCTCGTTCACCACTGTATCCCCAGTGACTGGTACATAGTAGACCTTGTCAAGCGCTTGTTGAATGGATGGATGGACAGACAATAGTCTGGACGTCCAGGCTGGTCCCTGGGCTTCAGTGTCCAGGATTCAGGCTCAGGATGGAGGGAGGTCAGAAAGGCAGGCAGGCACAGCACATAAGGAGTACTTCCTGTGTCCCGGGCCCTGTGCTAGTCCTTCTTTCATGAAGTTCAACATTTATTGAACACCTACTGTATGCCAGGTGTGGTGCAAGTTATTTATTCAATTCAAGGTACATCCATTGAGTGCCTACTGAATGCTGGGCAGCGTACATGTATCAAGCATCTGCTGTATACCAGCTGTCCCAAATCGGTGTCTGTGTACACAGTAGTTCAAGAAATGCCTGAATCGGTGAATGTCTTCCTTTTAGAACAGCCTGTAAATAAATAACTCTAACGTGCAAAGGTAAGCCTATAGCGTGGGCGTGTTCAGAGTGCGGAGGGGCCCCGATCACCTCGCACTGCCAGGTACCTTTCCCAGAGTGTTATCTCCTCACCTGGGACCCACTCTGTGAAGGTCAGGCTGACGTGTCCCTCACTCACCTGCTTGTCCATCCCCTGGGCACGCAGGAAGGACTTTGCCTGTAGCTCATGTCCAGTCAGTGCCTGTTGTCTGGTCACTGCTGCTTCTGCCACTGGCAGTTGTTTCTTCTCATACACCAGGCGGGAGGGCAGCAGGCTGGTCCTAATCCTGGCGGCTGCTGCTAGCGAGCCGGGAGCCTCGGGCAGGCTGCCCACCCTCCCACCTGCCCACCCTGCCACCTGCCCGCCTTTCCCAGCTGTAAATGGAGGATTTGGTTCTTTCTCCGTGGTGCAACCCCTTGCCCGGGCTCCTTGTACAAATCCAGGCCGTGTACAGAAACGGGTAAAGGCTCCAGTCCTCACCATGGGCACAAGGCTTTGCCCGATCTCAAGCTTTCCTTCCCCCTACTTCCTAATTATAGTAAAATATACGTAACATCCCATTTACCATTCTTAACCGTTTTAAAGTGTAGAGTTCATGGCATTAAGTACATTCATGCTGTCCTGCGGTCATCAGCACTGTCCTTTCCTTCTTTGTTGATAATGAAAATTGAACTCATTGACTCCTTGTCTTATATTGGGACATTATATGTAATAATCAGTTCCTGTCGAACATTTACAAAGATGTCTTTAATAAGGTACCAACTATTTTGGCAAGAAATGGCTGATACAGAATTTGTCATAGTAAAAGTGAGTCGTTAAATTACTTATTGGAGTTACTGTCATGTCAGGTAATAAAGTTTGTGCCGCTTACGAGCGTGTGTAAAAATGAAAAAGAATATTATGTAGTTCTAAGCTTAAAAGATAAGAAAGAAATGTGTAAACTATTATTTTGTAATAATGTATTATCAAATATATGGTGACGAAAGGAATTTAACTTTGAGCGGTAAACACAACGCAGTATATATGTGACATATTATTGAATTGTACACTGGTAAGCTATATGATTTTACTAACCAAAATCACCCCAATAAATTTAATAAGAAAAATAAAAAATAAAATAATGTATTCTTATCACAATCAATTTAAGAAACAAAACTACCACTTTCACAGCAGCATTATTCATAATAACCAAAAGATGAAAACGACCCAAATATCCATCCGCAGATGAACAGAAAAACAAACGTACTATATACATACCATGGATTATAATTCAGTCTTAAAAAGGAAGGAAGTTTTGATACATGGTACAATACGGATGAATCCCGAAGACTTATGCTCAGTGAAATAGGCCAGACACAAAAAGATAAAGATGACATGATTCTGCTAAATGTATAGAGACAGGAAATAGAATGATGGTTGCCGGGGTCTGGGTGGAGGGGGCATCGTGGGGAGTTTTTACTCATTAGGTGCGGAGTTTCTGTTTGGGATTGTTACAGGGCTAAACCTTTGTGTGGTCCCCAGAGCCCTCACCTCTAGTGGGAAGGTATCTGGAGGGGGAATCTTTGGGAGGTGATTATGGTTAGAAGAGACTACGAGAGTGGGACCTCATGGTGGGATTAGAAAGGGGAGAGGAAAAAAAAGGGAGGCTGAGAGAAAGGGATCTCTCTCCATACACACACCTAGGAAAGGCCATGTCAGCACACAAAGACAAGGTCTCCACAAACCAAGAAGCGGGCCCTCGCCAGGAAGTGAATCTGTTAGTACCTTGACCTTGGACTTCCCAGCCTTCAGAACGGGAAGGAAAAAAAGTCTGTCGTTGAAGCTGCCCAATCGATTTGGTTATAGTAGCCCAAGCTAGCTAGCTCAGACAGGGCAGGTGGGAAAAGTTCTAGAATTAGGTGCTTGGTGATAGTTGCACAGCAATGTACTGAATGTCACGGAACTGTAGTCCCAAAAATGGTTAAAATGGTAAATCCTACATTATATATATTTGGCCACAATTTAAAAAAAACTGCTTAATTTGGCAATACGTTGACCAAAATTGGAGCAAAACAGACATTAGCATGCAACAAGGATGATGTTCAAATGTGTGAAGCATTCTATATTAAAACAAAACAAAACAAAAAAAAACAGCAGCAACAAAGAAAGACCCATTGCTAGCACCTTTCTTTGAAATTTTCCATGGCTTCATCCCAATCTCTTTCTCCTAACTCCCCGGAAGTAACTGCTATCCTCGGTTTGCTTTTCTCCCTTATCATTCCATCGCTTTTCTATGTATATCGTTTACTTTGATCTGTGATTGAACTTTATGTAAATAAACTTTCCTGAGCGCCTATTGGTGCAACGTGCCTTTCAGTTCAGCATTTTGGGGTCAGTGTCATCTCTGTAGAGACAAGGAGCTGTATTCTTTTTCACGGCTGTATAGTTTTCTACCTTACAGCATACATATTATGGGCTTCTCCAGGTCCCCTGAGGTGATCAGCCTTGGCCACTTGTTCCATCGTGACCGTTACTATGGAGACCGATCCTGTGTGGGCTCTGACCAACTGGCCTCCATCAGAGGCTTCTCTGTGTGCCTGAGGCGTGCCACACTGAGGAACCTTCTAGGTGTAATTCCCATTACATATGGTAATCCTGAAGTAGGACGCGGAGCTGACAGCCCATGGGGCAAACCTTTGACAAGGAGCTAGCAGATAATTCTTCTCTGTTCTCCTCCCCACCCCCACTCCCCGGGCTTGTCCTAAGACGCCATAGTAACTATAGCCTCTCCTCAGTACCCTCAACTCGATTCACCCTCTGTCCTGTCTCGCTCCCCCTTTTCCTCACTCTTGCCTCCTTGGGACTGCACCCCCAAGAAAGTAGCACTGCACAAACTTTTGATTTAGACTCTGCTTTCTTAAGAAACCCAAGAAAATCCTGCAATTTGTCCACTCTCCTGTTGGTGGACGCTGGCGTCGTTTCACGTTTTTTGAGATCAAATACAGTGCGGCTTGGACTAACATCTTTGTGCTTCCTGGCGTGCTTGTTCCTGTTTCTCTAGAATGTTCCTGAGCAATGGAACCGCTGGATCACAGACTGCATGCTCCTTTATCCAGCCCAGAGCAGGTCAACCAGCCTCCTCCTCCCCCTGCCCAGATTCTATATCTCCTCTCATGGCCTCGTATACCTCTCTGCTGTGGTACACGTATCAGCTGCAGTGCTTCCTCTATCTGTGCAACTGTTAGAACAAAATCTGTCAACTCTGCCAAGTTCCGCTGGCCCGGGAGTCGCGACCTCCAGTTTGCTGCCGCATCCAACACCGTGCCTGGCACATAGAGGGCACCTGATTATTCTACGTCCTATGTTCTTTCTCATATTCGAGTTCGGGATGTTCAGTTTTTTAGCATCATCTCCTGGTTGCCAAGATCACGACAATGTAAATCCATGTAAATGCCCTTTCCCACCTGCAGCTTCCTGCCTCCAGGCCATCAAGCAGGGAGAAAGTGGCTAGTGACTGAGGGATGAGCCCCACCCTGCCCGGGGGAAAGCCACGCTCATATGCAAATACAGCCGCCCCTCCCCACACCCGGCATCAACTGCTAGGGGCCTCCCAGACCGAGGGGGGGTCTGGATGATGACAGCTGGTCCCCTGCCCCCAGGTGGCCCTGTAACTCAGTTCCTGCCCAACAGATCTCATGAGGGTGGGGGAATAAAGTGGCGGAGAACCTGGGCTTCGGAGCTACAAAGAGGCACCCCCTCCCCCAAGCAGACCACCTTGTTTGTTGCACTTCAAGAGGGCCTCTTAGAACCTTTGCATCTTCTTTAAAGAAATACACTTGGTTTAGTTGATCAAGCTAATCGTTTTTAACAACTATTGCACCCTTTGAAATTTAAATACGTCCCAAATAGACGTATTTTGGAGTTTGAGGGATTCGTGCATTCAGCAAACTGTGTGTGTGTGTGTGTGTGTGTGTGTGTTTTAATTTTTTATGTTTGAGTTGAACAGAAGCCATGCCAAGGAGCAAGAGCTCAAGTGTTCCCTTTTGTTGAATATATTTTAGGAGCCAGGCCCGAGAGGCTGAGGATAAGCAGTGAACAAGACCAAGGTCAGTCTCCTCTGGGACTTTCCCTTTTAATGAGAGAGACAGACATCAGACTATGAACACATCGGCATTTTATCTTAATTGTGAGAAGTGTTCTGAACGAGGAGGGGTTTTGTGCTTGGGTAAACCCGGCAAACTCACAGTTCTCAATTTCCAAGGGGCGGTCTCAGATTTCTCTCTTCAGCCTGGGGATAGAGCCAACTGTCCGTCTCTTTTGGGGATAGCCTAGCCTCGCGGGGGCAAAAGGCCTGCTCTCTGCCATGAATGGCATGCTGCGGGGTGAAGAACGGGGTTTCCTATAAAGGCTGCTCTGTGTATGACGCTAGGAGGCTTTCAATAAATAATCGGTGAATCAATGAATGCCATTTCCAGGAGGGTTGAAAAGCCAGCGACTCCGTCTGTGAAGAGTGTACAGTTTGCTAAGGAAAGAGAAAACCTCAGCACACTGTTATTCCTAGACTTCTGGAAGGGTGAGGGATTTGGGGACTAGGGAGGCAAGATTGGGGGCGTTGGGCATCTATTCGACAGTTGTTGCTGGCAGTGTGTTAGGTGGTGCGTGGATGAATGAGACGGGCAGAGAGGGTCTGGTGAGAGCAAAGGCAGCCATGAGATAATGGGATGAGCCTCCTGAGATGGCAGGAAGGAGAGACACCTGTGCTGATTCCAGGAGGTAGGAGTCAAAGAGAGGAAGGGGGCTGGCAGGAGAGCCCCCCCACTGCTCCCCCCCATGGAGGAATCAGCATATGCAAAGACCTGGAGGAGGGAAGGCAAGTTTATTCAAAGGACTCAACATAGGTCAGCCTGTTTGGACTTTGAAGGACACCGGTTGGGGAGAGAAAAGATGTTGGCGAGAAAATCAGGGCTGTTTTACCCGTCACGGGCAGCCTTCCCCGTGGGCGACAAGCACGTGTCCCCACTGCACAACTAGTGAGGACGCGGAAGTCCAGGAGGACGACGACTTTATTGGAGTGAAGACACGTCGTTTACTGACCACCCTGGTATATAACACTGGCTCATGCGGGTCTCCCATTTGATCACGTGACTCCCATTTTACAGATGGGACAACCGAGACTCAGTTTGGGCCCCTCGTCCAAGGTCATGGAGCGTATGCTACAGTGGGGAGTTTGGAACACTCCCTTATGGAAATGCTTCTGCTCCAGCGGGTCCTCTTACATGAAGCAATGCATGTAATAAAAGCATTTTTGTGACAGAGCCATGTAAACAGGAGGCGTGACTATTAGTGTAGCTGGACTTGGGGCTCTCTCCGGTTCAGCCCCGTAGCATTCCGGGAGCTCAGGGCCATCATGAAAGTCAAAAGGCCCGATGGCCCCTCTTAAAATTCCCCAGCGTCTATTCTGGTGCCCTCTCTGGGGCACCTCCAGATATTATCTTCTGCCAAATAGTTTGTTTCTCAGAAGTTGCAAGATGTGGGAGGTTAAAAAAAAAAAAAAAAGCAGCAGCAGCATCAACAGCTACAAAAACTCCTGCAGCAGCCTGAACACAAAGAGTTTGAGTTTTGAACAAAGGACAGGGTGAGACCAGAAAGTAAATGCTGACACATCCTCCCTCCAGCTGTGAACTGGGGGTCTGAGGGCTGCGGCAAAGGTCATCTGTCTCTACATCTTTGGGCAGGAAATGCAATTCAATCCTCTCGGTGACTGATGGCTCTGCAAGATGAATGGGATGGTCTCCAAGCCTGGACTCTGTCCTGACAGCACAAAAAAGTGAATCCCACATCTTTCCTCCCCTTCTCTTTTTATACTGAGCCGATTGCTGATTTAAAAAATCCAAAATGTTTCTCTAGGAAATTTGTCTCTGGTGTTCCTTTGCCCGGCAAAACTCGGCCTTCTGGGGTGAGAGCCAAAGGTGGCACTTGAAAGTCTGGGAACCTTTCTAGGCTTTTCATCTGTCCCTACTTCATCTTCCAAAAGAAACTCGATGTAAAGGGCATGTCTGTCCCTCAAAGGGTTAACTGCTAGCCCTGGTGTCTGGCCCTTGGGGATTAGCAACCAATGACAATTTACCATGATGAAGTAATGCTTGCATTTTGATTTCCATTGGTTAACACGCTTGTCCATCAATCCAGAGATGCAAGTTTTGAAAGTATCTTTGAACTTTTATGACTTGCTTCCTGGAGTTAACCCCTTGATACGCTCACCTGTTATTTCCAAGTTCCTTTCCACTGCTCACAAAAGAAAAGAAATATTACAAAATGCAGAACTGTAGACATTTAATTTAAGTCTTCTCCCAATGACCTAAGCTAGATGTATATCTGCTCTTGCTCTGATAATTCACTCTATAAGAGACTGAGGAAGAGAAAAACAAAAAAAGGTTTTTGGGATCTCCAACCACTTTAACAGAAATAGGGTGATCCATTGTTCCCCCAAATATTTTTTTAATTGCAAAAGTAATACAAAATATGGCAACAACACTCTAGAGTTTGGCAAAGCTAGGTGCCAAATAGACGAGTCCTTGCTTTTTTTTTTTGTTGTTATATTTATTTTTCTATGCCTTTATGTTTGAAAATTTGATAAATGTCAAAGGGTACGATGGTTGCTAAAAATGCAAATAATATTTAAGTATAGTCTCTATACAACCCCGTCAAAAATGTTCTCCCCTCTTCAGAAGTGATGAAACAAAAGTTTGCTGCTTCATCTTTCTTTTTTCTGTATCTAACCTAAACATTATGTATACGTAGTTTGTTTGAACCTGAATAGGATTATAACATACACGTTATACTGTGACTTCTTTTTTCTCCCTTACCAGTCCTGAACGTTTTTGGTATCGTAACATTCAAAAATGTGCCTCATCCTTAAAGGATATTTTAGAATGAGGCAGTTGTACAAATAGTATATGGAAAGACCTACAAGATCATATTAAGTGGAAAAGGATGGGATAGGGCAGTGTGTGTATTTGTATGACACACAAATAAGAGAATATTTATGTTGATGTTTGTAAATGCATAAATTATTTCTGAGACGGTCCCCAGGAGACTTGGTGACAAGCTTTCTGGGGATGGGAGTTATGGAGAGGAGAGGTGGGTGGGGCTGGAGGGGAAGGCATAAAGCAATTTTAAAACAATTTTTAAGTTGTAGATGATTTTATAATTACAATGGAATTTGTAAAATATTTCAGTACACTTTAAAGTACACTTATACATGTGGTAGGAAGTTCACACTGTACCAAATAGATTTTCTTCTCTTTTAACAGTTCGTTTTGACTTTTTTTGACTGTATGTCTTTCCAATGAAAATTCTGTGCATATCAAAGAATATATGTAGATACACACTCCCTTGTTTAACAAGGGTCAGCGCAATTTAAGTATTCTTCATCTTGTTTTGTTTTAAGGATACAAAATCATTCCTCATCAGTATTCATAGAACTATCTTATTGTTAATGATTGAAAGCATTTCCTTTGGCAGACAAATGGTCCAAGAATCAGTTCTCCAACTTCTAGATCATTTTCGATCTTTTTCTGTTGCAAACAGGGCTGCAATGGCTCACATCTTTGTGTTGGAGTCTGCCAATAGGAAATATATCAGGCAGTGGTTATCTATTTCTAAGGCTTCTCGCCCCTTCACCACACCTGTCCTTGAGAAGTTCATCAGATGGGGGCATGTGGAACAATCTTTTATCCAACTGGCATCCCCAGGTGCCCACACTGCCGTGGTCTTGGCAGGCACTCAGAGTGAGTGGTTTAAGGGCTAACACTGCAAACGTTCACGGGACCAGATGGCCCGTTCAAGGAAACCTTCGAGGTTATCCAAGGACCCCGCCCCCCATCTCATCATCATTTCCTTTATTCATTCCACAAATATTTCCAGAAGGTTGATTATGGCGACCCAGTGCCAAATCAGACCATGAGGGATAGATAGCCTGGTAGGTGAGTTATGACAAATTCTGGAAAACGCTCTCAGGTTGTTAGGTAGCTAGTGAGACATGAGGGACAGTCCAATAAGGCAGACACTAGTTCCATTATTACCACTGAATAATATTTAATATTCAGCTCCTTAATCCCACTCCCTACACTTCAAGTGTTCAGTAGCCACATGCAGCCCAGAGGCTCCTGGATGGGACAGCAGAGTGGAATGTTTCCATCATGTTCTAGAGACGGCCCAGCGGGGCGTGTGGGGAGGCCCCGTGGTGAAGACTTGGGCGCTAGGTTCAAGTCCTGTCTTCGATATTCCACAGCTGCTAAATTCGGGCGCGTGCCCTCCCCTCTCTTTGAGCCTCAGCTATAAAAGTGGGGGCATTACAGACCCTCCCTCATAGAACTTCGCTGAGGATTCAGAGATCTTGAAGGCGAGTGGCTTTGCTCAAAGACGTAGTAAACTCTCAAAAATCAAGAGCTATTGCAATTCCATAGAAATATGACAATGTTTAACAGTTTGAAAATTCTGAATTCTGGATTCTTAGGGTTCCACCCAGGATCAGCCCTTCCCTTTCGAATTCCCTTGGGAAACTCGTGGTCCACTTTCTGCCGGGCCTGGAGTATGTCTACAGTCTGAGCTGGTTCTTCTATACCTTTTCTGAAAAGCACAGAGCTAGCTGTTCGACCTTTGATGAATGAAGAAATGAATGAACGGGGCCAAAATAGTCAGGATTTGACTGAGCCTTTTTTGTAAGAACGAGCAGGAGGGTCCAGGAAGTTATTATGGGGATGTTTCAAATACACTGGCCTGGTCTTTTTTCATGCAAGAAAAAGCTCTCTCCTAGAGAAATACCTTAGACTTCCCTTCCCTCTCTCACCTACTGCCCACTCCTCTGGGACAATTAGCTAACACCAGGAGCTCAAGGGGCTTGGCCCTTCCCCCTTTGGCCCGAAATAACCTCCTCCCCCACTTTGAGCAAATGCCTGGAATTCTTTCAACAGGAGGACAAAGCCTTTCATCTGCCAATTACTGATAAAGGGGAAATGCAAATATCACTGGGGAAGGTGATCCATCAAGGGCCCAGCATTTACGGAGTGACCACCAGGACCAGGCTGCAGGGCAGGCATTCTGGGGGAGTCAGAGGGGAAACAAACCCCCCGGCCGGCCTCCTCTTCTCTCTGGTCTGTGATTTCCTCCAGGTTTGCAAAGGAAAGGGATTAAGTTAGGTGACTCCACTGCCCTTCCCGTTGACAGGCCAAGAACTCCCCATCAGGGTGATATATGGACTTAACTGTTTTACCCTAAGGTGGTTATCTTTGGATCTTTTCTTGACACCAGCTTTGGGGGATACCGTGAGGCCAAATGGGGGGAGAGAGTGGTCTCTCGGAGGAAAGAAGAATTACGATCTCAAGTGTTCTATTTCACAGTTTTAATTTATTCCACTTCGCTCACTTTCCCGGGCCTTCCAGGCCCCGCTACCCTCCCTTGAACAAGTTTATCCCATTACATGAGAACCTAAAGATGGTCGGTACCTGGAAAAGCATGTGAAGTGGGAGCCAGGCTCAGGTTTGAGCCCCAGCAACCCCACTTATAAGCTGTGTGACCTCGCGTGAGTGGCTTTGCTTTTCTGAGTTGCGATTGGAGGAATAGCAAGACTATTTCTCTTAAAAGGGTTCTTGGAGAGACAGAAGCAAAGAAAATGGTCCCTGGTTTCTGACAGAAGCCAAAGGCAAAACTCATGCCCACTAAGACAACATGAAATAATTTTTGATGTTTGCCCGCTAGGGACTTGGATTAAAACAAACGCCTAAGAGCAGTCTTTGGTGCAGGTGGGGGTAGAGTAAAAGAAAAACCGAGCACAGGAAACTTTAAGGTGCGGGGGAGAAGCTGTGTCTTAGGGTGATCGATATGGAGCTGATAGTTCACATGGGATCTGTGATGGGGTAGCCACTTCCTCTTCACTTATCTGATTGCTGTGTTGACATGGGAACGACACGAGGGCAATACAATCATCCAGATTCATAACTTTCCCGAGCCTCAGTTTCCCTATGTGCAAAATGACCTGCTCCAACTATTTCACCAAGTTGATGGCAGAAATAAAAGAATGGAATTTTTTTTTTTTGCAAAGCCTGCTAGAAGCATCTATAACGTTCCTTTATTGTAGTCCGAGTGCCATGCCATCTCATTTTAATCTTTAACCCCAAGATACGGCCTAGCGGGGCTAGAGGAATGTTTAGGGCCAGATTTTCTCACAACCAAAGTCACCCTGACTGTTCATGATGGAATTACAGGACAACACATTTAGGATGCTTTTCGGGGTGGTCACAGCGAGCTAAGTATGTAGCTAGGGAAACGTACCCAGATTTAAAGATACAGCATATATGTATGTATACAAGGTGCCCATACCTCCGCCAAAAAGCCCTGTGGGATTAACCAAGGAGTGCCCAGAGTTCTCCGCGCCCCATCCCAGAGCGCCTTGCATCTTTTGGCCGAACTTTTCTCTCATAAACGGCCAATAAGGGCTTACCCTCCGCCTGTTTGCCAGCTGCGTTAGGAGGCGCCAGATCCAATTCTCTCGGTATTTCACTCCTGAGCATCTATTTCCTTCTCTTGTCGAGCGCAGGGACCTTTAAAAAAATGTCCAACTTCTGTTGCAGGGCTCATCGCCTAGCAAAGGACTCCACAGACGCGGGCAGAATGAATGAATGAAAGGCAACGTCTTCCGGTCAGCTTGGATCTGAAAAGGCTCTGGTCTGGATGTATTTCCTGTACGTGTGTGTGTGTGTGTGTGTGTGTGTGTGTGTGTGTGTGTGTGT
>PVKZ01004137.1:0-95904 GCA_004027375.1 Macroglossus sobrinus
TCTATTCTTGCTGCTTGAAATGCTCTTATCCTAACCTTTCTTATTCTTTACTTCTTTGCTTCAGTTTTATTTCAAATGTTAACAAATCAGATGTCTTCGTTGTCTACCCTAGCTGACCCCATCTTCACCCTGTCACGCTCCATGCTCCATTACTTAAATCTCCTTTTTCTTCGCATCATTTATAACTTAAAATGATTGTGTGATATATATATATATGTATACACACACACACATAGTTTGGAATTTAATTTCTTATTTTCAGACTTCTCTACTACAAATTCTATAAAACCTAGAATTTTGTCTCTAACATATCTATAGCCTCAGTTCCAAGAAGAGTATTTAACTTGTAAGAGACAATTTTTTAAATCAGAATTGTGAGTTTTTGGGGGGTCAAAACATCTAATACAGATAATTAATAGGCAAAGTTAATATGCTATTCCTCATATAAAAATCTAGTGTCACTATACAAACAGAAATAAATGACCACAGACTTGTTTTACAAAAAGTGAATACATGAATTTCATGAGGCACCCACATGCACGTGTTCTCATTATACATATATATTTAAATAGATTTTATGTTTAGAAATATAACCTATATTTGTGAAAAGGGATTATGAAAAATATAAAACTGGAGAACTGAGAGTAAGAAAATTGCTTATAATCTCAATCTTGAATCTCGTGATTGTAGAGAATTACTTATAACAATGTTTTAAATGTCCTGTGCTTTCAGTCATTTTTATGTATTTATTAAAAATTGTACTGTTCTATACATAGTTTCAAGTTATGCTTTTGCATGGAATTTTATATCATAAGCAGTGCCTTATATAGTGCACTTATTCAAGTGTTAGTTTTGTTGAAACATATGTCATCTTATAGATATCACACACCTGTATTCCTGTTCCCTTAGAGATATTTAGGCTGCTTCTATCTTCTTGTTATAAGTAATAATAGAAAGAGTGGCCTTTGACAAAGTTTTGTAAGAATGTATATTTGTGAAAATATTAAATTTGTTGGTTTATTCTAAGTCTGATATTGGAGCACAAACACACACAATTTTGCAAGAGACTTCATATTTCTAATATAGCGGGAAAAGAGACCAATCTCATTATCTGAACTTGTTTGAATTTGCTAATTTTTAAATGACTTATGATTAGTGAGGAACATCGATAACCCACATCTTTGTTTGTGCGTTTTTGGTAGTGGATTGCTGTATTTAATTCATCTGATTCCAGCTTACCCACTGTTTATCATCTAGATGGGAACTTGCCAAAGTCTGAATGTTGGAACAATGAAAATTTTCTCAGTCTTTATTTATTTTCATCGTAAATGTCTATACCTTGTTACCAAAAGAAATGGAAATTCTTTCATAAGCCAGTTTTCAATACAATGTCCATCTTTTTTTTTTCTCTATGAGCTCTATTTCATTTACACTTAAGAAAATGGAAATGTGGAATGATTGGTGTGTTTTTCATCTATATATTCAAAAAACAATAACTTTCTCATAATTTTTACAAGTACTTAATATAAACCCAAAGATTTTCGACTTCATTTCCTAAACTTTATAAATGTACCTCTAACCTAAAAGCCCTGCAAATGAAAAAGATACAGACACTATATTATGTGTTTATTGCACAATGACCCAGAAATGTTTATTTTCCGAAAACTTTATTGAGTTATATATGAGATGATATATCACTTTTATGCTTTTCACAATGTTTCATTAGTAACAGCCTTTGTTTATCAATATGTTAATATTAGCCTAATTATACATGACTCAACATAACTGTGAAGTAAATGAAAAACTTAAATGTCAAGAATATAAAAGACCCCTATCTAGATAAAATGTGTTTTATACGGCACTGGAGGAATAGACTTTCGAGGGAAATCTATACACTGTTTTTGAAGAAGCCAATGGATTATTTTGAAATTGAAATAAAAAATCATCTTTCTAGACATTTGAGAATCTGTTAAGTCTTTGAGTTTTCCTTTTACAGGGAAGGTTCTGACAGATTGCATTTATAACACATTGCTGATGTTAGCTGATGCTGTATATGACGTCCATTTGCCTCTTCTCCAAGGCAAGTTAAAGGCTTTTTTTTTTTTTTTCCAGAAACAAGCTATATAAGTTTGGGGCCTCCATCATGTTATGTTCTAGTTAAGCTTCTTCTTTCTAATAAATACTGAAAATAGATAATTTCTCCAGACTTTCCCAATTGGACACAATGGTTTTCAAGTTAGATTGGGTGTTATCTAGAATTATGGAGAATTGTGCTTTTTTCCCCTTACTCCAAGGCAAAGCCTAACCATGGAACCTAAACTAGCTCATTCCATTAAGTCTTATCTTCTTGACTGACTACTTTGGATATCTGAGTAAGATCCTAAAATTCACTAGTACTGTCTTAGAAACTAGATTTTTATATCACATATGCATGGGACTAGAAAATTAGTTATTTCTATCACGTTTCAGTTAAAATTCACATGAATCCAGTGAATGGCAGTGTTCAAAATGATTGAATTGATTATTGCTTCACTGACTGACAAGTTGGATTCCTTTTAGAAATTGAAATTAATCAAGTTAAAAGTAGGATCCACTGCCTCTGGCACATTAAATTAAATTGTGATATGGGACCTCTGAGCTTGAGTTCTAAAGGGGAATAAAATAACAGCAATTTATAAGAAACCATGACTTCTTGTTCAATATAATCCTGACTGCTTACTAAAATATATTCTATAGTACTAGAGAGCTTTTTAATTTACCAATCTATGAAAGGTTTTTACATGTCACCTTATTTCTAAAAATAAATAAAAAAGAAAGACATAAAGAAAAAGTAAAAACTCATGTTCAAAGGTAGATAATTAAATAAAATACTAATCTTAAAAAAACTACTTTCTTACTTAAAGAATTGGTAAGATGAGAGGAAACAGTAAGCTAAAACGATACTGCAAGTGTCAATGCATTAACCTTTAATTTTGAATGAGTTATTTTTAGTTTTCTAATTTTCAACATTAATTAAAACTGTGGCAATTAACAATGCTGAAAAGTTAAAAAAACTGCAGTATTAGAAATATATAGGAAAAGAATGAAAAGCAACAACTACAGTCATAAATGTATCCACTTGTCTGTTCTGTTCATGGTAAGGGCCATATGACAATTTAAATTCTCCAAATCATGGAGAATGGATAAATTCATGAAGTTTTACTGATTTTTTTTAAGAAAATGATTTTCATGGCAGCTATAAAAAATTAATTCTGGATAGAAAACAGGTGTTCAGCCTGGAAGGCAGAAAGTTGGGAAGATATCTTCATTCTCACCATTTTTCTTCTGTTTTCTTCCAATGTTTCCTTTGCCCATGACCACATCATGACTCCACGAAAGTGATCACCACAGCAGTGGACAGCCTTAAGTTAGAATCACATGGCTAGCCTAACTCTTGGTGCACATACACAAGCTCCTGGCAAATGTGCCTGACTATGCACTGGTCTGTTTCCCCTGATATAGCCACAGCATCCTAGACGACAACCAAGACTTCCTCCTGATGATTTCCTCAGAACTCTCTGAAACCAGACAAGCATACCGTTTATGCCAACAAAATGAATATGTGAACACAAAAAAGCTTTACTCACTGAGTTCTAAGTGACTGTTGATGCTTAGTTATATGACCTCTCAAGTATGTAGAATGATTAAAAGAGATAAAATGAAATATATCCATCATGCTATGTCTCCATTTATAGCAGCAAATGTACTGCACTTCAAATGTACCCTCATCCTGTATGATAAGAGTGAGGAGGAGTGAAGCCACAATAATCCAAGGTAGACCAAGGTGAGCATGGTCACTGAAGGATCTCGAATAAATAAAAGATGCTACTCTTGAGAGTGGTCTTATCCTGAGAGTGGACGAATAAAACAATAGAACTGATGCTGAAGAATTTACCTGAGATACAAACTCATCTTTGCATGGGAGACTCACCTTATATGCTGCTATATTATCTAATAGTATGCTATTTCTGCTTTGTATGCATGGTTATTATTTTAAATCAGAGATGGTGTAATCTCTTTGACCAACCTCAGTGTATGGCAGCCTGAAGCCAAAATGTTTTATTCATGAATGATATCCTTTTTCTTAATAAACTATAACAATGTGAAACAATAAAAGTGATATATACCTAATAATGAGTGAACCAATAAACCCACTGGGCAACTTTGCTCTGCAAGTGGAAAAAATTGACTTTGTATAACAAATTGCAGAATTATTAATCCTGTTTGAAACCCTTTTTATATCACACCATTTACTTTAATTTTAACTAGTTTGACTATTATCATACATTATGCATTTTTTCTTGTTACTTTTTGGGAGGGGAAGGGTGACTAAAGTGTACTCTTGAACTTTCAAGGCCTCCAAGCAAGTTCAGGGGAAGGCCCTGACCAGCTGGCAAAGGGAAAAGAGAAGAAGGCCTCCCGGCTATGGAAGGCTCTTTCGACATCTTGATTGACAGAAACCTGCAGTCTTCCTCTGGAAGGATGTTCTTTCTCCAGGCAAGGTGAAAGAGAAGCAAACATTAAAAATAAGCCGGTGCTTGCCTCTGGTGGCTTCCAGTAAGTTTATCACCACAGCTGCCACAGGATATTTTCCTATAATTAAATACATAAGTAGAGATAATATCAAAACCCTGAGATTTTTAAATCATTCTGAGAAAGAAAACAACTACATAGGTATTGAAACCTATAATTAAAAATTAGTCTCCTTGCAAAGGATTGTCCATATTAATAAGGAAATAACAACAAAAAGGAACATTGAAAAACTATACTTTGAGGAAAGGCTATTAGCAACACAAATATGAAACTACTTAAACTTCAAGAATAAATTAATAATAACAGAAGTACACTGGACTTGTTAGATTTCCATTACAAGATGTAAAGGTTTTGAGAAATATAGATCTCATCTACCAATTTGTGCAGGATTCTCAACTTGAGCCTTAATTATGCACACATTAGGTTTCAAAGTTTTGTCAGATATATGCCATAGTGAGCAACTCTGGACTCAACCTCTCATGTGGAGAAAAAACAAGGGTAGGAATAAAATTGGAAGAGGAAGCTAGGGGGCACAACACATGTGTCTGTTTCTCAGCTTCTCAGATTTGTGGGGTAAATGAGCTATCATAGGAGAGCAGAGATAATTATGAAGGTATACTTCATTCAGTTCCCTTTGTGTTGTCAGCACAAAGTGCTACAATGTTGAGGGCATTGGTCCTTTTACCAGAGCCCTAGAGGAATGGCACCCCACTTTAGTGGGTGTTTCCATAACTACAGTCACATTGTACATCAGAAGCGATGCCCCCAGAGTGGGAAAAGTAAAAACTGTCAAGATGACCATAGGCTGGATCTGTGAAGACTCTCTGGAACAAAGTCTTGAGACTATTGTTGAAATCTATACTTATTCCCACAGTATTGTAGCCTAGAAACCTGTGTTACATACAGATGCAGGACCGGGGTCTGGAGAGAGGAAGTAACTTCTAAAATCATCACCTATCTAGATAAGGATAGGACTGAACTACAAATGTTGTCTTCTGACTTAAAATTATTCAGTATATTCATTACTCTAGTTGGTATATAGGTACATTCAAATTTATTGACTCATTCACCCATTAAACAAATATTTACTGAGTATCTACTATGTGTTATACACTCTTCTGGCCCCTGGGAAAACAATGTCATATCACTGTTTAATTTACAGCAAAACAACAACATATAATCATATATTCTCTAGGGTAGCAAAAATATCTAAGCAACACATAAAGCAAGATAAGGACTGTGAGTGTCACAGAAGATTTATTTTTTATAATCTAATCAGTGAACCTTTGATCAGGAGGTAAAAATTCAGCAGAGACATGAAAACAGTGAATGGATAAATTCTGCAATAATGTTGAGGACAAGACTGCTAACCAGAAGGAAGAACAAAGATAGTGAAGTGGTATGAAGCTTAATGTACTTTAGAATCAATCAGCTGCAAAGCTGTGTGGCCTGAGCAAAGAAAATGTGGAGGAGAGGATGGAGAGAGAAAGTTGGTAGGTGGACAAGACCAGATCCTGCTGGGCTTTGTAGGCAGCAGTTCAGAGTTTGTATTTTATATTAAGCATTGTGGAAAACCATGGCTACTTGGAGGCAGGGCACTGAAATGACCCAATACTCATTTTAAAATTATTACCCTAGCAACTATGTTGAGAAGAGTAACTCAGGGAGTAAAAATCAGGAGAGAAGAAACCAGTTAGGAAACATACAATTGTTCAGCAGAGAGAGGGGAATGATGGTGACATGTATTTAAAAAGTAGCTATGCAACTAATGATACTGAGCAGATTCATGGTGTGAATGGGGAAAATGAGCCTACATTCTTTGTTTATTGCTTTGATGTAGCCTGAGGTGGTAGGGGTGGCGAGGTTCTCCTAAGCAAGTAGGTGAGTGATAATACCATTTATTGAGATACAGATAAGCATTTTTGGGGTCTAGAAAGTATAAATTTCATCTTATATAAGTTATATAAGAGTCTTAGTGGTTGTCTAAGTAGATAAATTATCTATAGAATGGCTGGTTTCATACATAGATTATAATAGGTATTCCAGTAATATTTTAGATTTAGTCAGAATTATAAATTCAAATAAAGCCAACCTGTACAAAATAATATTTCTTAGCAGATATTCTAGTTATTTCCTTTTTTTCAGTAACCTAGAATATTTTCCTTTTTTCATCCCCCTATATGCCTGCCTCCCTCTCTCTCTCTCTCTCTCTCTCTCTCTCTCTCTCTCTCTCTCTCTCCCTCTCTCTCAATTTCTCTCTCTCAATCTCTCTCCCTCTCTCTCTGGTAGAGGCAAGATAGTTGGGAATAAAAATGTTTAATAATGTGCTGCCACCTCTGAACATAATTGCCCAGAGACTATCATTATAAATATGTATAGAACACAGAGCTGTACAGAGAACCATAGATGTCTGTGAAAACTAGAGAAAACACGTTTCATACTTTCAAGTCGCAGACCTAGGGAACACTGTGTCTGATGAGCCTGACCACAAATTGCTGTGGGTGTGGATGTCTATGTGCTGTGAATGCGCAGACATTCAGTTCCATTTAATTCCCACCTCGCCTTTCCAGTTTCCCAAACACATTTACAGACCCTCTCCCACTATGCTTAGTGGTACTGAAGATAATTAAACTGAAGCCCTAAGAGCCCTGGTAACTACATGACACTCTGTACATAATATTATTTATTGTACTTAACGTATTTTATTATAATTATTTGTTCATTAGTTGTAAGTTTTATTAAAGAAGAGTATTTATACTTTTCATCTAGTTATACCTAAAGATAAACACAATGACTACCATATTGCATGTGTTAAATGTATGTATTTTATATGTGTGCATAAAAGGATATGTTCATTATAATTAAAAACCAAATTTCAATGGAAGGCATTGAAAAAAAAGGAATATAACATTGTAATTCTACCTCAATTAAAAAAGCAATTTATTTTACATTTTAAAACTTTTTAAATAACAATGTAATACCTGAATAGCTAGGATTGTGATATAGTTTGGCCATTTTATTGACATCAATGAGACTCTGCGTATCAGCTTCTGTTTTACTAGACCTATAACCTTCTTGAAACTTAGTATAGAAAAAATGTTTTAGCATTCATAAGAAGAATAATTTTGAAAGCACAATGTGAACCTGAAGTCAGTAATATAAATTTATTTATTTTTATTAAATTTAATTAAATTTATTGGTGATATTAGTTAATAAAATCATATTGGTTTCAAGTGTACAATTAAATAATATGTCATATGTATATTACCTTGCATGTTTATCATCGAAAGTTATATTTTCTTCTGTCACCATATATTTGATCTCCTCCACTTCCTTCTTTCCCTCTAGTAACCACTAACCTATTGTCTGTGTCTATGAAATTTTGTTTGTTTATCTTGTTCATTTGTTGCTTTCAGTTTTATATTCCACATGTGAGTGAAATCATATGGTCTCAACTTTTTCTGCCTGTCTTATTTCTCCTAGCAATATAAATTTAGATGATATAAATTTAATAAACATATGTTAAAAACATAAGTGGGTACAGAAATAGCTTTAAAAGTTAGAGGATTCAACCAACATTATAAATAAAAATTCAAAAACATTCACTGAGCATCTGGGATTTGGTCCTAATATGTGGGGATAATTTTGAAGAAAATATAAAACTAGGCTTTTTCAGATATAAATCCTCTGAATGACCATTGGGCTGAACCATTGTGTCATTTTTTCTGTTCTTATGTAGCACTGACTACCAAGTCATACCTGCCTCAGCTTACCAATAATCAATATCTTTCCCATGCCTCTCGCTACCTGAAATATCCATCTCCTAGACCCCAGTTACCTCTTCTTCATCCAGTGGCATCTTTGAGTGAAAGGATAGGAGACATTCTCCAACTTCATTTTTTAAATACCCTTTGCAGTCTAATATTACTTATGGTGCAAGGTTAGTCTGGCTTTTCAGAATATGGTTTCTAGAAAAGATGCTACAGCAAATAAAATCATTGTATACATCAGCCTAAAAGACACAGATTTACTCATCTTAAAACATTCATTTTCAAATAGCTGGGGGAGAGAAACACAGACACCTTTATTTTAATAACTGCTTGAAAGGGTATTTGTTTAACTTTTCTAGAGAGAAGAAGTTGAGGATGACATTAATTTTCATGAACTGCTGAAGATGTAAGGCCTAAAACCATCCCTCAGTAGGTTTCATCCTCATATCTAACGGTCTTGTCTATCTCACTTTGACCATAATCAGGATATCCTGAGGCAGGGACAGAGCTGAACAATTTAAGGCAGTGACCTTGCCCGTGGACAGACGTGGTTCAGTACCTTGTACTAGCAGCAAAAATGATTTGTATGTATTTTCCTCTGAATAGAGTAGATAGCTGGCCAAGTCTTATGCATATTAATCTTGCTTGCATGGCACATTCATCTTCTCATGTGCAACAAATATATTTTTGAAATCTTTGGTTCATCAAGCAAAGAATCACTTACTATATTTTTTTAAAGCTGATAAAAAGTACTGAGTGATACGTTAGATTTCTAAAGTTATTGCAGGGGGCTAGGTATTGGGGAGCCTGCCGTGGTGGGAGGAAGATATAACATTATTTCATTACAGTAAAAACAAAATGCTTTATGGTTCTCAAAGTTCCTAAGGGGATCTCCATTAAATCCTTGAAAGTATTTTTTTATCTACATCATGAGAGGGGAGTATGGACAGAATGGTGTTTAATGCTTTCCCTTTCAGGAAAGTTTGTAGCATTTCAAAGCCTTTGGTGTCTCCAGCTTAAACTAAATCAGTACAGCCATAAAAGTACACCTCCTCCCCACACACACCTTTACATTGGCTATTTTAAAACCTACTGCAGAGTGTAACATGGAGAATTTAAGACATTTTATGTGTTTGGACAATGAGCTTGAAAGCAGGGCTTTATAAGGCCAGAAAGGCACATGAATTAGTAACCTTATAATTTTATTGACTCAGTAAGAAAGATGGAACTATGGAGCACGGCAAAAAAATTATGAAGAAACTTTAAATTCCTGATTTAGGGATGCCCCTCTCATATTAAAGTACAGACATAATCCATGGGGGTAAAATATGTTGGTGTTACTCATGAATTATATTAAAACAGGCTTCCTGAAACAGTTTCATCTGTTTAAACTACATCCCCCACTCCCCATCTCATTGCTTTGTACCAGTGAAGTAAGAGATATATTTAAAGGAATAGTGTAATGTAATCTTTTTCCATTTAGTTAGAAAACATTTCCAACATCTCTGAAAAAATAATTCTGTCTGAGAATGTCTAGTCTGCTTTCTGTTCTTCCTCCTGATGGTCTTCCTGTCCCATTTGAAGACCCCTACTTTTCTCTTTCCCTTCCCTCATATGCCACACACTCATTAAGCATTTACTGCAACTGAATCCCCACCTTATCTCCTCATACCATTTCTTATATCGGTCCCCCTCCATGGCTCCCTTCTCCCCAAAATTCAACTCACCTTTTACTTCTTTCTGAGATTTTCTTGATCATAATCAAAGGCATCCAATATCTGACTACTTTCTACATGTAAGCAGCAGTATCTATTTTCAATGTAGCTATTGTAAAACATGATCTAAAATTATGTATGTGTTACATGTATACATTATCTATATGTTACATACAATATATATTTTATATACAGAGAGGTCAAGACAAAAAATAATTTGTCCTTTGTGTTTTCATAGCACTAAGTCTGAGAAGTATCAAGTTATCGTACAAGTAAGTAAGGGCTCTGTTTTCAGGGCAGGGCTTTTCTTAGCTGAAAATCAAGAACATACTTAGATGATCCAAAACATGAAACATAAAACAACAATTTAATACACACACACACACACACACACACACACACACACACACATTTAAATACAAAATTTTAGAAATCAAGATTTACCACCACACCCCTCCTCCCCCCCCCACACACACATATTTTTATATATTTTTAGAAAATTGAAATGGCAAAAGTATTCAAGGTCAAAATTACAGTCGACTTACGTTATTAATGTATTGTTTTAAATATTAGAAGACTAGAAAGTTATGCATGCTGGTCCTCACCACTAAATCACAAAGGCAGGAAGATTGGCTAGGAAAGGGAAATATGTACATGAGCTTTGGTTTAAATGCAGCACAGCCAAAATTAATAAATGTCCAAGTTAATAAATGTCCGAGAAAGGGGTGCACGTTGTCATTTATAAATCATTTAGTTAATAGCATTTTTTCATTATTATATCAAATGGATAGCATATCACAACACTTCTGTGTTACCACATTCACACTAAAGTAACCATGTAGCTATTAAATGTGCAGTATGTTCATCTTTATAATGAACTAAACTGTGTGTGTGTCGGGGGGAGGTGTGGTGGTAAATCTTGATTTCTAAAAATTTTTATTTACATAAACTTGAATTTACCCCAAAACAAACAAAGCTAAACCTTATTGTGCAGCATCTTAGATTGTTAATCTTATTGGCAAGAAAAGGAGCCATGAAAATTTAAAACAATCTTGGAGAAAATATGGAGTTTGAAAATTATCAAGCTGGTCTGTGGCTCAAAGCAGAGGAAGACAATATAAGCAGGGCTTCTGTCAGATTATATCTTCTACTCCACAGAACACGTTGTTTATTTCAATTTTTTGAAGCAAATCATGGAGAAATTGTCAAATATGCCATTTGCCTTCATCTTGTAACAGTATAAAACTATTGTGAGCTCAGATGGTTTCTATTCATATGCTTTAGTCCCCACCATGGATGTCCTAGTAGAAAAATATCAATTTCCTTTTGAAAAAGATGCTTTACTAGAAGGAGGTGAATTCTATTGGAATTGTCTTAGAAAAGTATTTTTTTTATTGATTTTTCTGCAGGCAGAAAATCCAGAGACACCTGTAAACATTGAACTATTTGAGCATTTTTGTTTGGAGGATCTTAATGGTGTTCTTTGACACAGACCTACCCTCATTTTGCAAAATGAGATATAAGAATTCTTACACTCTTTGCTAACAGTTATCTTATTTTTATGACTATTGGACTTACCCAGATAGAATTCATCAAAATTTGCTGTCATTAAAGGTAAGGTTAAGATTGGTCGACTATCTATGGTGACTTATCAGTTTGTATGTCAAAGATCATAAAATTATTCTTTTTTATTGAGGCAAATTTTAAGGTAATTGAAATTCATTTTTAGTGTACTTGAATCTGATCTTTTATTTGTATAATTTTGTTCCATGCCTTTCTTTAAAAAAATGGCAATTTAAAAAATTAAAGATGATAGTGAGAAAATATATGTATGAAAACAAAACTAAAAAGATACTATTCCTGACATAAAATAAACTTCAGGTTCATATTCATATCATAAATACTGATATGTATTCATAATTTTTAAAAAAATGAATAAATAAGAAATAAAGGCACTTTTTTCTTATAGTTGAATTCCATACATAAATATAAAATGAAAGAAGAAAATAGAATATTATCACATGAAAAAAAGCACAGTAAAAAATTGTTATAGACAAGTTTTACTAAAGAATTCTAAAATTAGTGGGTAAAACTTTAAGGTGAAAGGATATACACATTTTCAAAGTATTTTCCCTGATGTATTTATTAACTATAGTAAGAAAAAGGGTAACTTTACAGCAGAGAATCCCAGAAGACACCACTTTAATTAAGTGATCATGCTTGGCAACACCAATAATAAAGAGATAACAATATCATGAACTTCTTTAATACAATATATTAAGAAAGATACAACATACTATCTGAGATATTGCTACTAAAAATACATGACCTCATTGCAATTATGAAAAAATATCAGATAAACCCAATTTGAGGGACATTATACAAAATAATTTTTGGTACTCTTTAAAAGTATTAAGATTGCAAAAGACTGAGGAACAATTACAGACTGAAGAAGACTAAGGAGAAATATTGATATATGTGTTGTGGGATCCTAGATAGACTTCTGGAGCAGAAAAAGAACAATAGTGGAAAACTGGTAAAGTTGAATAAAATTTATATTTACACCAATTCTCATCTCCTGATTTTGAGAATTGTGCAATGGTTCTGTATAAGATGTTCATGTTAGGGGAAGCTAGGGAGGAATATATTGGAACTCTGTAATTCTTTGTGACATTTCTTAAATTTAAAGTACTTCTAAAATTTTATGTTTATTTGAACTAAACTTTCAGTGAAAATAGTTTACCATTGTGTATGTCTCTGTATATGTGTGTGTATGTGTGTATGTGTGTGTACCATAAACTATTTACTAGCAGATAATATACATTTGTTTTCATTTTAGTGAGGAAATTCTTATCTTTCATCAAACTTTGGAAATTTATCCCAAAGTATTAACAATCACTTCTCTAAAGATTTAAGATAATTCTATTCCTTGTTTGACTGCAGAACAACTTTTCACATTCTCTAACACCTTCTCTCTTTCTCAGCCCTTTAGCTTTCCCCAAGTAATTTCCCATGTCTGGCCTTGTAAAATATTTAAACTAGCCCAAGGAACAAACTATGAGCCAAGTTCTGTTTTATTTTTTATATTGACCAGAACAGGAGCCAAACATAATACATGCTCTGAGAGAAGACCATGGATACAGAGGAAATGTTTCTAGTGTTACAAAGCAAGGAAACTATCAGTTACAACTCTTAACTTACAATGCTGGCTCTGCCTTTAATTTGCCATTTAACCAGCAAATTCCTTAGGCCTTTCTACTTTACTACACAACTTCCGGTATCTTGTAACTCTCCAAAGCTGCAGTTTCCTATCTATGAAGCAGGAATAACACCTAACCAGCAACATTAGTATGAACACCATGCAAAAGATGAGGAAAGAAGTGCAGTGCCTGGTAGTACTGAATAATATGTAAGAGCTATCTACATTTCCATTTGGTATCTTTAAATATAAACCAAGACAGAGAGAAAATCAAGGCTGGGAAGATTTTCTAACTGGCAATGCATGGTTGACTGCTAGAGGACAAGTAAGCAGTTCAGGAACATGTCAAAGAAGAATGTTCAGTGTTAGGATGGAGAGTTTTCTGTGGTCGACCAGTTTGTAGAAAAAGTGCAGTGCATGAGATGCTTTTATTTGATCAAAGTGTCATAATAATTCTTATGGAAGTGGCTGCCATGCCAGGCAGTATCTCGGCCACTCTCTCACTCTACCTTTTGGTCATTTTCTCTACCAGAATCAAGAGATTCTTGACTTAAGCTACTCTGTCATTGTCACTAGGCCATTATCACTGAATCTACAAAGCGTCATCATAGACATTATCCTTAAAGATTTTATCTTCATAGTCTATTTTTTTTTTCTGGTCAAATGTTGCATGATCATCTGTTGTATAATCTGTTGAGATAGCAGCTGCCCTATAGCATTTAACACCTGAAAATGACACACTTGATGACTGATATGTGCCTTTCCAGCAAGATTTAAGAGCAATCTTTCTTCAATATCTTTTCCAATAAACAAAATCTCTCTCATTTGAAGATCACAAGGAAGCTGTTTAGAACGATATTGTGAATGGGTAGCTCTGACCTGCTAGTGATGCCACCAGTATAATACCTGAGTCGCTGGCATTATGTTTGCCATCTCTATAGGTATTAAAGCCAAATCTAGGATGGGAAGCAAAATATCTATATGCATCTGTTTTCCAGTCATAAATTAATAGGGAGATCACTGACTTGCTCCCAAAGGGGCGGACTGGATGCTAAAATAATTAAGAGACTTGCTTTTGGCCAGAGGAGTTCAAGAGTTTTTGAGAGTTTTGCTAGCCTCGGCTTAAGAATGTCATTGGTTCTTTCAGTTTTTCTAGAAAATTGTGGATGGCAAAAACTTGTTTTTTAGTAAGAGGTAACACTTTAAAGATTTCTTCTATAATAGCTCATGAATAAAGTTTGCCTCCATTAGTTGATATAAAAATTTGTCTTATCCAAGTTGGAAACAGAAAAGTAGTTTTTTTTAGTTTGTTTTTCTTATTTTTTTTAATTTATTTTATTTTTTAACAATGGTGAGGGCTATAACTTTTTAGCAAGGAAATGCTCAGCATCTCCATATCTTGGCACTTGAGGAGCTTACTAACATGCAAATTAATTGGTAAAGGGTAAAGATCATGCAAGCCAGAGTTATAGATCCTGAAGATCTAAATTTTTCACTGATAGCTGTCTGTTTTCCTGAGGTTTAGGAAAATTCCCAATAATAGCTCAATTATTCCTAGGACAAAGGTTTAAATTCAATTGTGGAGGACATTCTAGGTTCATGAACTGAGTGGATTTATAAAGAGAATTGGCAGATAGACATGGAATAAAGCTTGTAAGGGTAAAAGGTTTAGGTGACAGATAAGGAGAAGGTCAGCCTAAAGAGTTAAAGGTATAGTGAGAAGTACAAAGTCTAAAAGAGTGTGGGGTACATAGGAAGGTGTGATTTTAATGGGTGAAAAGCTGTTTTTTGTTTAGTGTTAGCAAAATCTTTTCTAACTGTGGCTAAAGAAGATTTTAGAGAAGCTAATTGGGAGTCAGAATTTCACTTAGAGAATTCAATGTATCAATTAAAAATATAGCCTAAGCAATTTTGTTCCCCCTAAGGTATCTCTGAAATGAGTAATTTTTTCTAAATGAAATGTCCCTCAAAACGACTCTGGAGATCCACTTCTCTGGCATTCTCCAAATGGCATTGGTAAAATTCTGTCATTTAGAGAGCTAGTCACAAGAATACATATAGAAAGCAGGTGTTTTCTCAGAGAAAGCAGGTGTTTTCTCTTATTTAGAATAAGCAGAGCCCTTGGGAGCTGGTCACAATCAGTTGGTTGCATCTGAACACAAATTTGTACCCCATTCCACCCCTACCAGTGGAAAATCAAAGGGAATGCTTTCTGTGTATGATACCAAGCTCTCAGGATGAGTAGCTAGGAGGGAAAGGACTCTCATCCAGTTTTATTGGTGACCAATGGAAACAATTGTTGCCTTCAGAGGATACATGACTGGAGAAAGCCACAAACTCCTCAGCCTGGGAAGCTGGCTCGAACAGCAGACTCATACCTTGAGACACTCCTCCTTATGACTAAACAACATTTAAAGGCTCAATCAGAGGCAAATCACCAGGGATATGAACCAGAAAAGGAAACTTCCAACAAATGCAAATATCTAGGAATAAATAACTTAATAAAACAGCAAAACTCTTAGGCAAAGAGTAAACCCAGTAAAGAAGACTTACTGTTTTGAGCAATTGAAGGGGCAGTTGCAGCTCAAGGGGCCTGACTGGGCGCCAGTCCTGCTCAAAATCTAAGTGTGGCATCTAGATAACTGTCAAAGACAAAATCAAATCAATAGAAACATTAACAGAAGCTATTTGTTTATAACCTTACAGCCAGGGTACTTGTCTTCTATCACTTTTGTTTCAGCAAGAGTTCAAAGGTATTAGAAGGGAGAGTAAGTTTTACAGACCAAAAAGAGGAAATACTGACACAGTTTCTGATTCACAAGTGAAATTTTTACAAGAGCTCAGGAGATGTTTTGATTATTTTTAGGAAAATGTGGTCGTCCTTGATTAGCTGTAAAAGGCAAACAAGTTATTTGGGGATATTTATTAAAAAGAAAGATTGTTTTCTGTGGCCAACTACGTCCTGAAGAAAGTAGGGGTCAACTGGGAGTGCTTCTTTATACTGTCATAATTGTCTTCATGGTGGCCAAGATGTTGAGTAGTTACTCAATATCCTATTACTATAATTTTATATATAATTACAGAGGAGAAGTCAAATTTAAACCTCGATTTCTTCATTGAGGATAATTAGAACACACAGATTTCTCCTTCTTTAGGCTATATCCTTTTTTCAGTCTGATGTACTTGCCACATCCTCTCTAAAGTCTTCCTTTGGATTAGCTTTTATATGAAACAAAGATGCTAATCTGCATTTCAGGACATCTGATTAGATTTTTGCCTATATCCTAGGAGTTTTTATAGATTTTTCAAGGAACAATATTGCTAAGTTCTAAGAAACCCAGTGGCCACAGCTACTAGCCTGGGTGCCTTCCATATTCCTTCCAATTAAAATGAACCTGATCATAAATAAGAGACTAAATCTTGCTTATGTGTTCATTAAATACTCTACCTTAAAATGATGTACTCTGGAGGCTATATTTCTTGGACAGCATATGTCTTTCCTGAATGATGAAGCCCTCAAGTATAATGTCAGAGCATAATTTATTCATAATATTATTTCACATTTATTATCATTTCATAAATCTTTTTTTCTTTTTTCTAGATAAACCAAGACTTCTTTAAACCATTTCCTTTCACATTGTTTAACATAACATCGTCTAACTTTGCCAAAGAACCATGTATAGGGAGAAAAATAATGTTACTTGAATTTTTTTGTTACTTTTTTCTCCCATATTAACTTGATGTGATAATTATCCTTTTTCTCCATATTCAACCTGACAAAAAGAAATCATTACCTTTAAGATTACTTTTTTTTTTAATATTCAGCTGCATCATGCTTTCTACATCTTCAAGGTTAAATTCTATTTCTCTATTCTATCTGAGAACTAAGTTTCTATAACCAAGACTGAAGAATAATTTGACTCTGCGAGAGGATTTCAGAGAACCCCAAATATACCTTGCTAGTATTTCATTCTTTTAACTTATGGTTTTGTTTCCTTTTCAAATATGAATGCTACTTAGAGACATTAATGGTTTAAGAGAAAATATAACATCATAGTTAAGGGATACACTCTGCAGGCACATGGTCTAGGAACATGCCCCATCTTCTCTTTGTATTAGTAAAACTTTATTCAATGTCCCTCTAAGTTTCCTCATCTGCAAAGAGGTAGCACACAATTTTCTCTACATGACAGAATGGTTATGCTAATTTATATGTAATTATGAATAATTTATATAAATTTCTTATAACAGTGGTTAACACACAGTAAATGTTTATGGTGGACATGAATGCCATTCACTAGAATTTCTAGTTTTCCTTCTTTCAGCATAAACAATAAGACTGTACTTACCTCTCCTTGAATTTAGGTATGGCTTTATAACTTTCTTGGCTAATAAAATATGTGCTCAAGTGATGTATGTCTTTTAAAAGCAGACATATCTTCAAGGTAATGCATGAATCACTCTCTTTATAGCAATCATTGAAATATATGTTGGCACGCTCTATGCCATAAGATCAAAGTGGCCTGCAATGCTGAGTCAGGATCTAGAGGTTGGCTACCCTGAAGAGTTACACAGTCTCATAGCAAACTAAGAGTGATGAAGATTTTTTTAAGCTATGGCACTAAGATTTTAAAACTATTATTATCACAGCATAATCTAGCCTATCATAACTAATAATATAATAAATATAAGCTACTATTTTTATTTACACAGGAAGTTTTGAAAGGAGAAGGCAAACAGAAAAGGAAGTACGTATGAGTAAGAAGTGATAACAAAAGGAAAATTAAAAGTCTTTGGCCTTCAAACATAAATTTCTTTGATATCAATATGGTTTCAAGTGTTTGCCTCATTTTTTTTCTTTTCAAATGATGTCACTCAATTATTAACCATTCTTTCAAACTACAAAACTATTGGTTATGTTAAATGCATTAAGCATTTTCTTCTCTCCTTGTTAGATTATAATGTTTTTCTCTTATGTTCATAAAAATCTCCCTTTTCCATCAGGTTACTCTACTGTTTCTTCCTTTTTTCTTCTTCTGGTCTTTTAAATCATTCCTTAACTTAAAATTTACAACATCATATCTTACAAATTCATATTTTAGGGAAATTTCAACTAAATTTAATTTCTAAGTGAATAAAATAATGTTCCACTTCCAAACTAGTAATTGTTCACTGCAAACAATAAGACAAATTCCACACTTAACCTGTTATACAAGGTCTTTCAAGGTCAAACTTCCAGCTTGCCTTTCAAAACTTATTTCCTTATATCCATTGCAAGTTTTCTCACTTGAACTCACAATTCTAGTCATAACAATTCTAACAATGATAGCCAACTTATATTTTATTTTGTATTATCATTTGTTTTAATGTCTTATGTTGTCATGTATTTGATTTTACTACCTTTCTAAATAAACTATATTAGTATATCACTTTGCATATTTTTCATGCCTAGCATAATTTATTATATTCACATTTTTTAAATTTTATAAACATATGCCATATATTAATTAAATAAATATGTTAATTAATAAATAATAGAATTAATGGATTTAAAATTTTTTATTAAGTCTTCTAAACACAATAAAACATTTCTGACAGAGCATTATCAAATTCTCTCCCTGATTTGAAATTTACAACATTATTTTTTTAAATAGGAATGCTTGTGGGCAATGTTTAAATGAAAGAAACTGCTAAAATAACCTAAGGAAGGGAGTTTAATAAGTAAAAATTACTGAGTCTCAAATACTACTACAATATAAGGGAAGATACAGTTTCTTAAATTTCAACCCCTAAAGTCATAGTGATTCAAACTAAGCTCTGTTAATTGATTCACTGGTCATATACCTGAATGTACAGCAGACTGGCTCATAAGTAGCATGGCACATAAAGGTCTTAATTCCAGGCCCGCGTTCTCATACTGATACAATCTTTTTCTGCAATTGCTTTTCCTTAATTTTATACTATGACTTATATTTGACAAAACCAACAATTCATTTGATTTAAAATAGCCCTGAGTAACTAACAGAGAATAATTTTATTCCCATTTTACAGATCAGGAAATAGACACAAAGAGATCAAATCCACTTGTCTGAAGATCTATAGGCAATATCCACTGAATATTTTAATAGTTACAAGCATTGTCCTGAAACAAACTCATTATTTTTTTTCGAATTATAATTCTGCTTGAGTTTCCATGAGAAATCTTATCCATCTCAAGGCCAAAGGGGAATATTTAGCTAAAGGAAGAGCAAAACTAGGAATGAAGGCTTCCATCATGACCCATTATTCTACTATTTTAGAAATTAACAGAAAGAAAGGTAAAAATTTTAAGTATTTTGTTGTATAGTTGTATTACTTCGGGTTTATTTGTGAGAAATGTTTACATTCCAGCTGTTGGCCACCAAGGAGAACCACCACGACTGCCTCCTACCTCACAATGAACCAATGTACACTCATTGAATAGCTGGAGCAAGACAGAATAAGGAAGGCAATTCTGTTTCATAAAAAGTGATATAATAAAATATAAAGACATTTGTGAATAATCTTTTTTCTTTGAGTCAATCATAGAACTGTTCCTCTCTATTAGCCCATGTAATTGAGAGTCGAATGTACATGGAAAAGTGACTATTTCAACACTAAAATTCATATTTCTCAAGTTACATTGTTTTGGGAATAGAATAAAATAGCCACATATAGTGACCAAAACATGTATAATAAAAACAGTCAAACACCAATTAGATTTATTGACCTAACTGAGTCTTCCAGAAATCTCTCAATCCAAACTATTTACTCACTGCTTTCAAAAGCACATTGAGGAACTGGAAGTGACCTGTCCATTGTGGTATTCTAGATTAAAGGAGAAAATCTTTTATTCTGAACATGTTCTACAAATGCAAATGTTTGACCAAAGACATTTAAAAATATTTATGATTAAAAAAAATTTTCTCTCCTTATGTGTCCTCTTACCTTCAGTTTATGAGACTTCAACTTCCTATTTTTCATTTATTAAAACTAGGTTACCATTCTTTCAGTCAAGTACCTTGTGGGCAAAAACAATAAAACCCCTCGTAATACATGAAAATAATTAATTATAATTTAGTAAAGAGAACTACTCTGTAAATAAAGATTATTCTACAACTTTCAAATTCACAGAGATTTATTTATATTTTTTTTATTTAATTGGCAAGTTTTACAGTGCTTCAAAAGTTTGAAAATGAAAGGGAAAAAAGGCAACAGCTCAAGAATGATTTTGCATAACTTCACACAATAAGCAGGTGTTTGTAACATCAATTTACAACAGGGACCACAGTACCCACCTACTTTGGATGACTTCCAACCCATTCCCAATTAAAACTTACCTGATCATAAATAAGAGATAAAAGCTTTCTAACCAGTATAGTGAATAATAGATCTTAAAATAATGTATTTGAGGGCTATGTTTACACACAGTAAATTAATTCCCTTTAGGTTGAGAAAGTGTTAGAAGGGAAATTAAGGTCAGGATTCCCAGGGAACCAATAGAATATTGTCTTTTTCAGCACTGACTCTTATATTTTACAATGTGAACTACTGCATCACTAGGAGGTTTATGATGTGGGCTGTGCCTGCCAGACATTGCAATGAGGTGGTTATTTTTCAGCTTCCAGAAAGGTTTAATAAACATAGTTGCCTTGCAATAAACTGGTTTAGAATAGACAGCATGAAATATCATGGTCAAATTGGACAGGAGGCCTAAACATACTGATTGCTGTAGACCAGGGGTCCTCATATTTTTGATCCCCTTTTCAAAACCTAGAGAAGAAACATAGAGAAAAACTTACCTTCCCCCAAATACTAGAAAATAAAACAGTTTTGGAAGTTAAATGAACAATGAGCATCAGAAAGAAGGAGTAGAAAGAAAAGGAGATCTTGGAATATCCACATCCTTCCTTTTTTGGTAGTATTGTGTCCACCCACCAAAAAAAAAAAAAAAAAAAGTTGAAATCTCAATCCCAGTACCTGTGAACATGACCAGGTCACATTCAAACATTCAAAATAAGATGAGGACATCAGGGTGAGTTCTCATCCAATCTGATTGGTGTGTTTATAAGAAAAGGGAAATTTGGACAAGACACAAAGGGAAGATACCTATGTGGCAATGGAGACAGAGATTGAAGATATGGTGCCACAAGAAAATGAGTGCCTGGGGCTAGCAAAAGCTGGAAGAGGCAAGAAAGGATCATCCCTTAGAGACATTAAGAGAGCATGGCCTTGATAAAACTCTAATTTCTGACTTCTAGCCTCTAGTAGTGTGAGATAATAAATTTATGTCAGTTTAAGCACTTAATTTGTGTTATGTTGTTATGGCAGTCTTGGGAAACTAATTTAATATTGTATGATAGTCTATAGATTTTAGAAAGACTGGTGCTAATACCTACCCTACTTGACTAAAGAATTTTAAACTATATTTCTAACTATGTAAAAATTGGATCACATGGTGACACTACTTTAGAAAGATTAGAACAATAGGTCACCATCAAACAACATTCCAGTACCTATGTTTTATTGAAAGAGTTTCTCTTTAATCTTTTCCCAACAAGTCTTGACAATCAAAAGCAAAGAACTCCATTCTCCTGTATCAGTTGGAGCCCTATCTTGGAAATATAAACCTCTATGTGTTTCAGATCAAGGGACTTTAATATAAGAAACATGTTACACAGAGAAGTGTGTTAGAAGAGTTAAAGTATAAATCAAAGGACAGTGAAGAAATGCAGAAATTAGTAACAGTGCAAAACTGCTACTAACTCTATGCCTGAAGAGACGATTGAAGACATGGTGTTATTGAAGCTGGGGCTACCTAGTTGAAGTACAGAGATCCTGCCTAGTAAGAGCTGGAGTCATGAAAAGTGTACAAAAGAAAAGAGATACACTGAATGCTTCCTTCTTTCCAGCTGTCTATCTCTGGACAGTACCTCCCATTAGCCAAACCTACACAGTGTACAGCTGAGTTTGGAAAATGCAATATGCAATAGCAGACCCATGATAAGAATGAAACAGAGAAAAGCAGGAAATGAATATGAAAACCAGAAGATAATGAAAGTCGCATTTCCTCTTCCATAAAACATTTCTGGCTATTTAAGCTCCATATTAATTCATTCAAAAATATTTTTTGAGTATATACTATATACCATGTATAGCAATTTTCAGTGATAAGAAAAGTAGAAAGGGAGGAAGAAAGAAAAAAAGAAATGGGGGAGAGGGGAAAGTGGATTGCATCTGCTCTGATGGATTTTAATGTCTAGTGAGGAAGATAGATATTAATCAAACTACAATTTAAATATCTAACAAATAAGGCTTATGACAATAAAGAAAGGGAAACTCTGAGAGTAGATAGCTGGGAAAACCCAGAGGACATTGGTGAGTCAGGGATATCCTCATTGAGAAAGTGATTCTGAAGGATGAAAAATGAGCTCTTCCACCAATGGTTGAGCAAAAGAATTGTTCAGGCATAAAAAAGACTCTGATTTAAGGAAGTGTGATGGCTAATTTTAGGTACAACTTGACTGGGCTATGGGGTACCCAGATAGTCAAACGTTATTCTGGGTATTCCTGTGAGAGTGTTTTTGTAATAGATTAACATTCAAATCAATAGATGAGTAAAGCAGATGGCCCTCTTTAATGTAGGTGAGCCTTATCCAATCAGTTGAAGGCTTGAATGAAACAAAGGCTGATTCTAGCCTGAATTAAAAGAAATTCCTTTTGCCCAAATACCTTGGAGCTAGAACACCATTTTTTTTCCTTCCTGATTGACTCAAATGGAAACAGGGGTTCCTCCTGGGTCTCAAGCTGCTGATTTTTAGGTGGATACTATACCAACAGTTTTTCTGGTCTCTAGCTTGCTGACTAGAAAAATTCCCAGATCTTGGGAATTTTCATCCTCCATAATCATGTGAGGTAATTCCTTATTTCATATATATATTTCTCTGGAGAACCATGACTAATACAGACAGTAATCAAGATGTTTAAGAAACTGAAAGAAGACCAGTATGGCTTAAGTGTTTTAAGTGTGACCACAGCAGACGGAGGCACAATATGTATTGATGAAGTAGGTAGGGCCAAAACATGAAAGATCTGTGGGTTGTGGTTTGTAATCTAACTTTTATTCTATTCATAATGTGGAAATCATTTAACAATTTAAGCAGGGGGGTGACATCAATTCAATGTTTAAGAAATAATTCTGGATGTGTTGAGAGAAAAGAATTGTATAGGAATGAGCTTAAGAGTTGAAAGAAATAGACCAAGTGAGAGCTACTGAAATTTCCCAGGAAGATGATGATGATAAACAGAACTAGGATTAAGATATGGAGAGAAATAAATAGGGTTGCAACATATTTTCCAGGTAAATTTAATGGGATGTGATGAATCCAAATAGATGCCATATAGTCAAAATTTTCCGTTTTACAGATTCTAGAATTGCCAGTTCCTCAGAACTATGAAATAATTGCTTATGGAAAAGATGAATGTTATTTTTGTTCCACATGATACTAGTTCCCCCAGATGATCCAATCTATTTAATGGAATCATTAGTCTTATCAGTTTCTTATCCTGGACCAGCCATTTGACTGACTGCATTTAGCTTGCAAATAGTAGACGTTTAATAAATATTTTCTGGATTGAACCAAATCAATTTCCAAAATTTACACTTCAACATTTTGTAGGTATCCATGCCCACAGGTCCTTATACTGAAAAATGTCATCCATCTAAGAGGCTATGCATCTCACAACAGGATTATTCAAACAAGCTCTATATAATTGTGGAATCAAATTTAGAGCTTTATGCATTTTATTCCAGGTCTCTGATGGATGCATTTAACTAGTTGGGGTTAGTTATACTTGAGTATGTCAATACCATATATCACAGAAACAATTAAGTGCTAAAAGTGATAACTAGTGTCTGGTTACTCTCCCTTCCTTCCACCTGTATTTTTAACCTTCTCTTGCTGCTGTTCCCTATTTTTGCTTGTATTCTTTTTCTTTCTCAGAATTAGTAATAGATATACTAATAAAAATCATTATACAATCTATTTTTCCTATACATTTGTAACTTTCTCACTATTGTGAACTTTCTTGAGAAAATTATATTATCCCTTTGAGGATTGAATAAATGAAAAAATAAGAATGGTTCAAAGCAAAATAAACTCTGTGTAATAGTATATTACTAGCTACCTGGGTCTTCAAGTAGATGCTAAGTGACTATTAGGGTTTTGGTGGAGGATATTATTACTAATACTGAGTCTAGAGAAGATTACTTCAACCTTCTTTTTTCTCCCAATATTTAATGTTTCATAACTCAATGAATGACAAAAATTAAGCAATGCCAGTTTAAACATAAAAAAAATCTAGATAGTTAAAAAAACACTTTTATATTAGCTGCATGATTTATTAAGGAACAAAAATACGGTTGAGGGAAAGTCATTTTTCAGTGCTCTAGCCAAAAACTAACAACCCTCAAATAGTCTTGATTATTGACTACTGAAGAAATTTTCAAAAGAATTAAACTCAGCCTCAGAGGAGATTTGTTCACCGTATAACTTTTAGGAGACATATTCAGATAATTGATCTCATTTAATCTTTAAAAGCATCTCTGATAAATACGTACTATAATTCTATTTTAACTATGAAAAAAATAGGCTAAGAATGTTAAAGGAATATCTTCAATATCACAGATTATATAAACTGTTAAACCAACATGTGAACTCAGATAACATATCATGCCATAACTACTCAAATACTATGCTATCATAAGTACAGGCTTTGATATAAGTTATGGTATTTAAAGTAATATAATTTGCATGTAGTGAAATTTAGTGTTCGAAGGTTATATAAGAAAACATGCAACCACCATGTTATCTGACCTGAGAGGGAATAGAAAATCGTCACTGCTATACTCTGGTGGGAAAAAAAAATAAGATTAGTGTAGTCTACACAAGAATAAATAAAACTTTTTAATTCCTGGGAGATGAGTTATCCTGACAGCTTTTTAACATCCTTATTTCGACACTCATATTTATTTGGATGGCTCTTTAAAATCTATCATTTTGCTTTATTTTCTCAATTACATCTTGTCTCAGTTTCTTTTTTCTTCTTTTTCTATTTTTGTCTGGAGTCAATCAAGCATTATTATTATTTAATTTGTCTCTTTTATTTACTTCTTTATGCTTTTTATTTTAGTGATTACTCTAGGGCTCACACATTTTTAATTATTCTAAGATTACTTGCCAATCATATACTGTTTCACAAGTAATGTAAAGATCTTGCAACAGTGTATTCCAAATTTCTCCCTTACATTTATGTTATTATTGTCAGATGTTTTGCTTTTACATGTTAAAAATATTAATAGTTACTATTTTTGATTTAGACAATTACATTTTAGAGTATTTATACATTTAAATGAATTTAATATTATCATTATTTCTTCTCCACTGCTTTTCATTTCTTTATGTAATTCTGTTTCTACTATATTCCTTCTTCTTGAAGAACTTCCATACCATTGTAGAGTGAGTTGACTGGCAATGAATTTCCTCAGTTTTTGTTTGAGCAAGTTATTATTTCTCCTTTACTTTCGATGGATTTTTTTGATAAATAGAGAATTCTAGGTAGGCAGGGGTTTTATTGCATTTTCCTTTTCATTTTAGCATTTTAACATGTCACTTGATTGTCTTCCTATTTGCCTGGCTTCTGAAACAGTTAAGCTGTAATTCTTTCTCTTATTCCTCTTTCTTCTTCAAGATTTTGTTTGTCAGCAGTTTCAATATGAAATGCATAGGTGTGTGTGGAAAAAAGGGGGGACATTTATTCTGCTATAATTCTTTGGGTCCTTGGATCTGTGGTTTGGTATAGTCAGTATAGTCGTTAGTTTTGGAAAATTTTTTGTCAATATTTCTTCAAATATTTCTTCTCTCTTTTCTACTTTTTACAGAATTCCAATTGTATGTATATTTGGTCATCTGACACTGCTCCTTAACTGTAGGTTGCTTTCTTCTATATATTTGTTTGTATTTCCCTCTTCCACCTGTCCCCATGTTTTAGTTTGGGTAATTTATTGTGGCATATATTCAAATTCATTAATTCTTTCATCAGCTTTGTTAAATCTACTGATGAGGCCACCAAAGATATTCTTTGTTTCTGTTAATGTTTTTCACTTTTAGCACTTTCATTTGATTCTTTCTTATAGAGTCCATTTCTCTGCTTCAGTCATCCACTTGATATTCTATGTTATTTACCTTTTACATTAGAACTTTTTAACATTTTTGTAATATTTATTTTAAATTATCTGTCTGATTATTCTAACATCTAGGACATATTAGAATCCGGTTCTCATGACTATTTTGTCACTTGAAATTGTGTTTATTTTCTGTTTCATCATACAACTTAAAAAGTTTTTTATTACAAGTCAAACATTTTATGTAAGACAGTAGATATTAGGTAAATCTTTTTTCTAATGCTTGGAGATTAGGACAACTTTCCCATTGCTACGTTGATTGTGTGTGAGTTTATTCTGATATGGTCAGGAGTTAGGCTTTGTTTGAGATTTGCTGGTACTATTGTAACCTTTAAGCACCATAGATTTCATATTCTCTTAGCAATTTCTCATGTTTAGGGTGTTGGCTGCAATCCCAAGAGTTATTTTCTCAATGTCTGACTCCACTCTTGGTTTTGTACCTTCTCATTGTGGTTTGCCTCTGAGACTGACTCTTGTATCTCTCCCAGCTATATTCCCTCTATACTTGTTAGTTTGAGAGTGAAGAATGGGAGAGGGTGCTGTTTCTGGTGTTCTGATTAAGCCTCAATCTTAGACATACACTATGTCCTGGGGCTCAAGATGAGATACTCCCAAGCTTTCCTGTGTAGCTCCATCTCTGTGCATCTTCCAGGGAAGTTTTCCTCTGTTTCTCGTCTACAACTCTTGTGGGTTTCCAACAATATCCTAAGACTTTTGTCCTATAGGAGAGAGGGAAATAATGGTCTATGCAGTTTTTCTTCAGTGGATGGAGTTCCTATTCCCCAACTAGCCCAAGCTACCAAAAGTGAAGCTATCTCAGTATTCTTCCCAATTTTCCCTGTAAATTGCCTGCGAAAATTATGGAAGAAAAAGTCTTTAGGAGGCCACAAACACCCCTATATATGTGGTCCACAGGGACCTCATACTCTCACTGTATCTCATACCCAGTCTTTAGCAATTCATTAAAATTGTTTTAGCTAAATTCTTCCTGGCTTATTTGACTTCTCACATCTGTCCCAGGTAAACAAATGTTCAAGATTTGTTTCCCTTTGGAGACACCTATATTTCACCGAATCTAGTGTTAGTTAGCAGCCTTGCCACTCAAGTTCTCTGATGAATTCAAGAACAGCCATTACTTTGCAGTTTGCTCAGCTTTTTTCTTGTTGTAAGGGTTGGAGTGAGGCTCTTTCCAACTATTTGTCTCCAAGCTAAACTCAGAATAGAACACTGGATACCTTTTCAGTATCAATTTACAGGACAAGTGAAAAGTTTGCAGGTTCAATTCAAATAAGGAGTTCTTTGGACCAAAAAGAAATTTCTAGCCTTTTTCCTGCCACCCTTCTTGTGTTCACATTCAAACAAGCTGGAAATCATACATCCAAGTATTAAAACTCTTCCCAAAGCACTTGCTTTCCCCTGTTTTCTGGTTGCTTATCTTCCCCCTCTCTCTGAGATCATGCAACACCTGCCAGTCATGGTAAGGGGGAAGAAAAGGACAGAGAGGGACTCTTTATCTAAGAAGAGCAGAACTGCTTTTGCTTTGGCATCTTTCTTCTCCCAGATACTGTTTTGTTTTCTATCATCGCTTGATGACCTTGTACATTCCACTGATTTTCATTCATGTGCCACACACACAATTTCAAAGTGAAGGTCCAAAAGGGTCTAAACATGAAAAGCACTTTTAGTAACAAAAGAATTATTTTTACTAAGAGTTTTCTCAGTCAGTCACAGATAAGAACTCAAGAAATTTGTAGATTGGGCCAAATAAGTATAAAAACAGGAGAGAGGGGTTTATATTATATGTTTTTCTTTAAATGGCAAGTGGAAATGACTGAGCCAGTAGCAGATATGTATGGGTTTTGAGAGATTTGTTTACTAGTGAAAACAGACTGACTCTGTCATTTACAGTTTCTCAACTTATTTGCCATGTAATCTATCATTTGTAAGTTCAGTGTCTAGGAGTGGAGTATGGTTTGTATTTGTGAAAGGGAATTAAACTGTGGTTGTTATTCATTAGGTTCATACAAGTTTCTTCTAAAATAGATATTGAAATGGAAACTTTTTTTTTAACACAAAATGCAAATATGGCCACTACTAAAGTCAGCTTATCCAAAACCTAATTTTACCTTTGGTTTTAACCAGCTATATGACTTCAGAAATTTGTTAATCATTAACTTTGCTGCAAAACTGATCAAATGAAAAGAAAAAGTTTATCCTCTGTTCTGTCTCATTTTATCTCCACAATGTTGGAAATCTGACTGAAGAGTAAAATGTGAAACCCACACACACTTCAAACACAGATACTTGGTAATTTGTAGATCCAAGTTTTTATTTAGTGAATCTTTATTTTAATTTATGATTTTTTTTTGTATCAGGGAACTACAGTATTAACTGGTTATCAGATGAGATTCCCAATCAGTTTATTACCTAAAAATTCTAAAGACTCATGAGAAAGGCAACCTAACTACTTTTTGAAAATCTCAATCGCAGTCAAAGAGAGAAAAGTAATATAAATCAATGAAAAGCAATAATCTTTTTATAATATGACACAAAAAGAAAAACTACACAGTTTTGGGAATTCAATGGGAACAGTTGGAAATAAAAAGTTACAGCATGGTGTTTCACGCCTATGTTGAATTTTCATAAGTAATTCATAAAGAAAGGCAATTAACTCTAAATTTATAATCCTGCCATATTGAATACATTCATTCAAAAAGCATTATCATCAAGGTTATAATCTTCTGGTCCAAAATCTGGTTATACCACTTAATATTTGATCTTTGATGGAGCAAACCAACATTCAGAAGGCATAAAAGTGAATAATAGGTGGAAGTCATTTGTGTTCACACTATTGATGCATGACATTTACAGATAAACTTACCTGAGATAACCATGCTCTCTCTGTAGTATATTAACCATAAAGAAAAACCTCTCCTTCACTTTGAAGCCAAGCTATGATTGATGGGCAGTGCCAATCACTTCATGGAGCTTGTTGATGTCTACAGTCATGACTGAAACTCTGAAGTCTGTAATAGAGTTACAGGCAAGATTTCAGTTTGTTGGTGGTTTTTCCTTAAACAGTATAGGATATAGTGATACATAGGATTTAAAATAGAAAAACCCTACACTCCATGGGATTTCCCTCAAGCCAAGTCCATATCCACACTGAATTTGGCAAAGTTCTCAGGATAAAGAATTTTTTGCTATCAGTTGCTGAGGTAAACTATTTTTTTTTGTATTTTAAGAAATTTGGTTTATAAAGTAAGTACTCTATGATTTTTATATGTTCCAAAAGCCTTATTTACTTGAAAGTCCATGTTCATCACTTATTGTACCAACATTAAAGTTAAAGGTTCTTTATACTTATTTATTGACCAATTGTTAACTGAGTATTTATAATACATCAGGGATTGTGATAGATGCTTTAGAATACATATATATATATATATATATATATATATATATATGTATATATATACATATATATGTATATATATACAAAAATTATGTATATGTCTGTATATATATGTATATATGTATATATACATATATATACATATATATACAGTCATAATTTTTGTCTTAAAGTATTTATGATGTAGTAGTTATAAGATGCATATAAATATATGGTATTATACAAATTTCTATTAGAGTATAAAATAGGGACTTATTACTTCTTCAATAAAAATTAGAAAGGCTTCTATAATTAATCATATTTGTGATTAACTGTAAAGGTTTGGAAGGATTTGATAAATACTGCATGGGGTGTATAGATTTGACCTAAAAAAAACAAAAACAAAAAATATTGTAACTTAAAATATGGAAGTCAAAATTTACATGAGTGAGAAATAGTAAACTAAATTTATGTGATAGGTATACATGGAACATTAAGGTATATTGACTATATATATATATATATATATATATATATATATATATTTAAGCTTTTCTTGGATTTCAGTGCTAAATTTTATTGTCTAATAAAATCATGTTCTTTGTTCAGTAAAAAAGGGGCAGTGAGAACAAAAAAGGATTCTAGAATTAGAGTGTGAAAATCTTGACTTCAATTCCAAGAAGTTGTTAACGTGATTGTGCCGTTAATTGGAAGAATTATTAAAGATTTTTTTTGTATGAAATTGTCACCCTTTTCTAATATGAACTCCTGATCTTGTAAGTTCAATCAATTAAAAAATATATATCACCTACAACTCCAACATCTAATAAAATTATTTTTTCTCCTCCGCTCTGCTTATATTATTTACCCTATATACAATGAAATTCTCCGTAAATCTCAAATCCTTATCATCTTTTGGAGGCAGATTCAACATCTAGTCCAGCTAGTTTTCTGGTATCTTCTCCACATCCTTCTTCTAGAATGTAGACTCCATCAGCAACATGTACATTGACCAAAGAGTAGCTCTTTGTGGCGGCTATAGCTGGAACCTGGATGTATGAACTGAAGTAACTATTTGCCTCACTTTCTGTATAGTCTAGAGCCAAGGATATATAGAAAGAGGAGCAGAATGCTGCAGCAGATGGGCTGGCAGTAGGATCTCTCTGATTCCAACATTCTAGCAGAGCCACAGAAACTCTGAGAATCTCAAATTCAAACTTGGCCTTTTAGTTTGTTCTTAATTCTTATAGCTTTTAAATACTTAGATAAATGATAGATGGTCTTCATTTGTCTGATTGTCCTGACCTCTACACATATTATGCTAGTTGTTCCTCTGCTCAATTAATAATCTATAATATTTATGTAATTACACTGTTTTATACAATAATTTAACTGATTCTATTATAGTGTCTATTTTCCTCCGGTAGAGTTGATGTTCATTGAAGGTGGAAACTATACTATTCAGAAACCAGCAAAATATTATGCATACAATTCTTAAAATATTTTTACTGAATTGAGTAGAAAAATTATTTCTTTAGTCAAGAGCTTCAATTATACAATTGTAGACTATGTGATACTTTATTGTACCAAGAACTTTCCTTCTGCTTTATAAATACATTGGAACATTTTTAATAAAGACTAAATCCAGGAAAATTTCCTATTTGTTTTTCTTAAACATAGCTTCTCTATTATCTTAGGGCATTGAAAGAGTGGAGAGAAATCTTAATAGAATGAATCAAGGCTTCTAAGTGTCAGGAGAATAGCACTTAGATTAACATTCTTTTTAGTTTGATGGAATGAACATTTAGATTAGTAAAGACATGCTTTATTAAAATTCTGCCTCATTATTTATAATACTTTTTTGGTTTCTATTAGGACCAGTTTTATAAAATAAGAGAAAATAGGTACCCTGGTAGGGTCATTTCAGGGGCATTTTGAAGGACTCTTTTCAGCAATATGTCTTAGAGTCTAATGACTTACTATTTCTTCTTTCAGTTAGTCATTATTTTTTCTCTGCTGACCTTAAACAACATAAACAGATCAAAGAAATATACACCATGATGTTACTCGTGCCTTGGTTTGGGGTACTTATCATATTTTCCCAATGTTTTGGGGAAACTGGAGAGTCACAGTCGTGAATACACAAGCACTGACATCAATGTGGTTGTAAGCCCAAATTGCCACAGTGTGTCTAATTTCAGTCTCTGAGACATAGATGAACAAGTAATATCTGTCTAACAATTAGTAGGTAATTTTCTACAACTATGACAAACAGGCGCCCCACAACACTAACATACATGGTTATTGATGCTATAGAGAATGGGAATGAACATAGTGCCTTATGATTGAAGCCATGAAGATGTGATTTCACCAGTGTGAGCAAAAGAGGACAGTTACCTCTCTTGTTCTAGGTGTTATATTTCTGTTACTACAGTCTAAGATCAGAATTCTCTTTCTTCATCTTATTTCTTTTGCCACCAAATTACCTGGCTCTTAAATTTTCACTAGTGCCCCCAACTAAAGAGTGGCTCTGCTCCAGTTCCCAAGGCAATTATGTTTGAGGCAGTTTTGCAGTGGTTGATCTGCTTTTTCTCATTTACTCGATAAGACTTAATGTAGTCCGTCTATTACATCTAGAATCATAACTGATCATGACTAAAAAAAATTTCAAGTTGTTTCTTAAGTATTTTTAAAGGTTTAAGATCACATATACATATTTTATTTTCACACCTTTCATAAAAATTATAGTCCATTTTTTAAAGTAATGATTCTTTAATGTTTCACTTAAAATTCATTGACATATTCTCATTTGTACAGGTGGTAAAGCCCATGTCCCCTGGAATTGTCACAATACTTCCACCCCAGGGTTGATAAAATTTATAGAAATGTCTGTGTGCCTTGATACACATTTACTCAGACAGGTATCCAGTTAGCATCAAAGACTAGAAATCTATCACAACTACCATCAAGTGATAAGGAGATCTGCTATCCTGCTTTATTCTGCCCATCATGTTGGATTAAAGTTTTTGTTTGCTCTTTCTATAGGCTTAAAGACAAAGGATGCATTACATTTCCAGGAAGATGACTACCTACTCTTCAATCTCCTGAGTCCAAGCTACTGCGTAGATTTATGTCCTCTATGACCAGAAACTTAAATATTGGCTCTTACCTGAACCATGTCTTATAATTCTTTTCTCTACAACACTAAATGTGTTCTGCCCAGCTGTGTCACAATTAGTTTCTATATTTTGGTTATTTTCTGTTACTACCTTGTCCTAGGAGGCAGGTACCATGTCAGGTCTTAATTACTCCTCCATCCTTCCACGATCCATTTTCTTAGAACCATTCAAGTAGAATGCCTTGTGGGAGAATCCAGAGAGCAGGATTCACTTTTTAAAGACTATTTTCTTTGAGCAATTTTAAGTTTATAGAAAAATTAAGAGAAAGGTACAGAGATTTTTTATATACCTCTGCCACCCCACATTCATAGATTCCTGCCTTATCGACATTCTCCAGCAGATGGTACATCTTTCACCAAGGATGAGCCTACAATGACACATAATGATCCACGAAAGTCCATAGTTTACATTACCGTTCACTTGTAATATTGTATATCCTATGGTTTTAGATAAATGTGTAATATAATTTATCCATCATTATAATATCATACTGAGTTTTTCACCGCCCTAAAAATCTTCTGTGCTCTGCTTATTCATCCCTCCCCACTTAACCCTTAGCAACCACTAATCATTTTACTGTCTCTATAGTTTTTTTTCCAGAATGTTTTATAGTTAGAATTATACAGTATGTAGCTTTTTAGATTGGCTTCTTTTACTCAGTAATATGCATTTAAGGTTTCTTAATGTTTTTTTTTTTTATAATTTGATAGCTCATTTCTTTTTAGTACTGAATAATATTCCATTGTCTGGATGCGCCAGCTTATTTATTCATTCACCTACTGAAGGATATCTTGTTTCCTTCCAAGTTTTAGCAATTATAAACAAAGTTGCTATAAATATATATGTGCAGGTTTTTGTGTGTAGATGTAAGTTTTCAACTCTTTTGGGTAAATAGTAAGGATATTGATTGCATATTATATGGTAAGAGAAAGTTTAGTTTGTAAGAAACCATCAAAGTGTCTTACAAAGTGGCTGTACCATTTTGCGTTTCCACCAGCAATAAATAATTCCTGTGGCTCCACATTCTTGCTGGCATTTGTGTTGTCAATGTTTTAGGTATTGGCCATTCTAATAGGTATGGCAGTATATTTTTTAGAAGTATATTTTGAGAGGCATGTTATACATTTGGCACACTGAGCATGTGGTAAACTAAAAGCTTGCTTTTTTTCTGTTACACATTGGCTTTTAAGCCTTTCATATTTATGATGTGCTTTAATAGTGTACATTTGTAGTTTAAATGCATTTGCTTTGGTTACATTTTGTTTTGTTCAAAAATTCTAGCTCCTCCAGAAGTTTTCTCTGCTTGTACTTCTACCATCCACCTTACACCTGGAGAAAGAACACAATGCTCAGATTTAGACTCAAGTTGCATGTCTACCACTGACAGTGAGCCTTCAAATGTAGCTTCTTCTCCGCTGTAAATCACTTTTTTTATTTTTCTTTATAAAAAGGACTAATACCACAAATTCCATGGGACCTGTATCAAGGCTCACATGAGACAACATATTATAACCTTGACCAGAATCCCCACTTAATAATAGTGAAAAGAATAATGATCCAACAAAGATAGATATACACAATCAATAAACCTGTTTAAAAAACCCCATACAATCCTACCAAATATACTTTATTATCTTGCTTTTATGTACAATACTTTATGTTTTGGCATGAAAAACAGCAGATATGCCCCCAAAATATTTCACTTTGGCACAGAATTATTTTGAATCAAAGGTAACTAAGAAACAGCAGATACAGGAAAAGTTTTCTACCCTCATCCTAATTATGTAAAAATAGTGAATATATTTCTCTTTTGTAAAAGAAAGTTCCATTTGCAAAGCAATTCTCTTTTTCCGAACCAGGAAAAGAACTAGGAATCAACTTGTATCTCTGCAGATGACATGATGCGGATCTACACAACAAACCTTGCTGAACAACCCTGCTTATAACACGTTTCCTAGTCATCTTCCTGCAATCTACCCACCATCCTTCTCCCCTGGAAACACAAACTTCCTTCTCCACACTTTGTTAAAATGGTATTTAAGCCTCTGTGTCTACCTGCCTCTTTGGGTTTTCACTCCTTTTTCTGTGAAGTTCTCCTATGTGTACTGAATCTTTTTTTCTGTTAGTCTGTCTTTTATCAGTTCAATCATGGGCCTCACATACTAAACCTAAAAGAGTGTAAAGTAAGAATGTTTTCCTTTCCCTACAGCCACCAGTCTTGCTCTTGTTTTTATAAATGGTGTAGTTTTATCTCCTTTTCAATATTCAGGCTCTTTCCTTTGACTTCAGTGCTTGCCTTTTCATTTTGACATAATAAAGCCATTTGTAAAAAATTTTAATTAAAAAAAATTTTGTCATCAATCACTATTATCCAGAAAATTTCTGTGCCCTTCAGAATAAATAGCAGGTCTTATTCATCCTGGATTCCCTCTCTCATCATTCTGGGCTTAGTTTGGTGTCCCTAATCTAATATTAGAACGCAAGGTTACTAAGTTCTACAAGGTGGGGGAAGAGTGTCAAAATAGTTTCATATAGAGGATTTCAGGGCCTTAAAAACACATATTGAATATCAGATTTGTATTAAAGTCTAGTCTTTTTTATAACTTTCTTATAATTTCTCTAACACACTGAGTTTATGGTATCATAATTTCCCAAACTTCTTATTCCTAACTGATGCACCGCACATCACTTATTATTGAGACTCTTGCCTGGAAACTTTTTTTTAATAAATAAATACAGCTGTGTCTCTATGAAATATGAATCTAAGTCCTCCCTACTCCTGCCTGTATTTTGTTATTCAGAAATTCTGACCAAGTCTGCATGAATGACTTTGTCTTTTCGTACTCATGTACATCTTTTTTTTAAGGGTATACGGTGTGCCTATTTGGCCTTTGAAGATTAAGAATTATTTTCTTGAGTGAGCATTAATGAAAAAAGAGTGTATTATTCTTCTTTGGTCAATGAGCTGAAAATTGCTGACAGCAAATGTTGTTAATAAAGCCACATTAAATAGAGAGAATGAATTTGGCAGTTAGGTGAATGATTCTTAGTTGCAGGTAGGCCTTATTTTGTTGGATGATTGAAAAAACTGACATTTATCATATAAAGACAGGCATCAGAAATTAACCCAAAGAGGGCAGCGTTTCCCCCCCCCCTCTTCTGTTGTATGTATAGATGGAGAACAAAAAATATTACCCGAGAAAGAGCTAATTCAAATCTCATGTTTTGTCAGTGTAGTAGCTATTTATTTCAAAATGTTTTTCCCATGAGAGCCAAGAATCCCTCCCTACCCTGAGACATCAAGTTTCAGACTACAAGTTTTCAATGGCAGCCAATCTGGAGAGTTGCATATATCTACCCCTAGACAGCTGCATTATGGAACTAAAAGAACTGCATCTAAATTCATGAGCCGATAAAAAGTAATCTGGCTAAAGTCTTTCTTTATACCAGAATATACAATGATAATCACACCCCCTTGAATTACAAATGTTCCATAACCATTCAAACTGGTACTGAGTTACTGACATTATTTGAAGTAATGACATAATAAAACACATTTAAAAAAGACAACCCCATAATTTACTCACTTCTAACTTAAAAAATGTTTCAGAAATCTTTTGAGATCATAATTGATAGAACACCATGATTTCATAGAACATCAAAAACTTGAATAGGTTTTAATAAAGCAGGAGAATTAAAGTGACTCTAGCTTGCTTGTTAGCTATATTATTTCTCCACCATCCCTTAGCCTTTTTAACAATCTAAAATTATAGCTAAAAATAATTAAAATATATAGTGACCTGAAGCTTTTTTAATTAACCAAGTTTTTTTATCCCTAGAGGGAATGCAATAAATCACAAATATCTTCATCCTCTATTTAAATTATTTTTAGTGTACATTTGTAAAAAAGTCCCTAGCCTAGATAAATTAAGCAGCATAGTACACAGAAGTATAGATTCAATAAATTAGACTACAAGAGAGTTGACAATAAGCATTTTTAATTTCTTTTACATTCATAATTTATGGTTAGAAATTCAAACTTTAGTGTTAAATTATCTTTGGAAATAGCAAGTCACGATTTTGTGTCACTAGCCACAGACTATTTGGGGAATCTCTCAGTGCTATGTTGATTTAACTGCCTGGTTGAGCTACTTGATTTTGCAGAAATATACTTAATAATCATAATTTCTAGATATTTATAGTTTTGAGATGGAAGTTTTATATAACATGTATAGTTATAGTGAGCAATGTGTCATGTTTATGTGTTTACATTCGAAGCAATAGAAGGTAAGCATTTAATATATACAAACCTCAGAATTAAAATCTATAATGTTAAAACTAAGAATCCAAGATCAGTCATTTAAAAAAATAACAATACACATATAAAGAAAATAAATCTTTGAGGAAAAAGGCAGCAGTTCCTTTGAGCAAGGACAATTAAAATATGAAAAACTAGAATTCTGCTTAGATTTTTCTTTTGAGCACTGCCAAAGAAACAACTAAAGGCATTCTTAAAATGCCTAAAAAAAAACCTGTTTACATATACCTTGAAAATGAAAGGCAGCAGAAATCAAGATAAGGAAACCAAGGAATAAGACATTTGGAGTTAAAATGAAATAGATAAAATATGAATATAATGGAGAACAAAACAGCCAAGAAAGAGCACAGTCTTCAGATGGGACAACCATTGATGCTGGCATTTACTTTAAGGAGGATAAGCTTTCAACTTCTACTAAATTATCCCAAGGATTACAGGTTTCACTGACTACAAAGACCACTTGAAAAAAGAAGCAGAATGCTGACCTTTTCCCATAAATAATTAGAAAAGATTAATTTCAGCTATAAAATACTAGACAATTTTTCTTAAATTTCTTTGAAGAATATCAAATACTTTACCAAGAATATTTAAACATATTTAAACATCACCCACCATAGATATATAAGTAATATAACTGAATATGAGAAATAAAAAAGGCACCTCCAAGGTCTAACCCAAACTGGAAGGTATGAAAGTATATACTAGGAAGAGAGCTTAAGAAACAAACTAGTTTACCTCTCTCATTACACAAATAAAGTAATTGAGATGTATATTAACTTCAGAGACAGGACTAGATGTCATTTGGGTCACTTTTACAATCATAGAGCATTTTTCATAAATCAGTTGCCTCCAATAAATAAGTCATAAAATTTGTGAGTTGCTTAAGTATTTATCTCTTATTTATTTTGCATTTATTATCACTAGTAGCAAGTACAGTGACAAGCATACAATGGAATTCTCAATTTTTCTTTAGTAAATGATTTAACGGAAGATAGAAAACACTAAGAGATAGGTGAAAATGGTGCCAGGATGTAATGAACAGGAAACAAAATGTCAGTTGAGAAGGGAATAGGAGGATGGACATGCTCACAAGTAAACATCAGGCTCCTGTGTAGTGTCCTTATGTTTTGAGTAGAATTTTTGCTGTTGTCTTAATCAATTGCATTGATTTTTACCCTAACTGTGCATTACAACCTTCTCTCTCCAAACCACCTTCTAGTTCTTTTTATTTGTCAGTCTGGATACATTTTATATTGTAGTTGTTTTATTCCTGTGGGTATGGAAGTTTATAGATCTCTCTGATATCCTTTTCTAACATGAATGCATGGGCTCTCTGATGACTGTCCCTGAGAGACATTAGAGAGCAATGGTTTGAGACCACAGGTTCTTGAACTTGAATTTGGTTGCAAAGCACAACCTTGGACTAACTGTTCATTCTGGGACATGTTACTTTAACCTAGTGCTTCAAATTTGTCACCTATAAAATGAGGATAATAACAGTGCTTACCACATAGAATTATTGTGCAGAATAAGTAATTAATATTGATGAAGTTCATAGCACATTGTAAGTCTTCAACAAATGTTATCTTATATCTTCCAAGAACTCCTAAAATCTTCTGGCACTTTGGTGGTAACTTTCATTTTGGAAAGTTAGATTGACAATATAGCTTTTCTATAATCATCAAGGATTTCAGCAGTTGAGAAGGCAGATACCTATTTCAAAAAACTTGGCTCACTTATCAAAAAAGAGAAAAAGCAGAAATCAGTCAGTCAGACACTTTTGGTTTTGTTTGTTCATTTGCTTTTGTCAGATAAAGAAACAATACCAGGGACAAGCAAGACTTGGTTAAAACTCCCTAGTTAATCAGTGGCAGGGCTTTGCCCCTGATGATACAAATTTTTCTCAGGATCACAGTAAGTTTCTGAATCCAGCATTGAGTTTTATTAGGCAAAAGGGATCAACTAAAGCAAAATTCATGAATCGAGTTATAATGAGATCTCTGGACTTTTGGGAGTTACAGAAATTGAGCTTTCATGTTATTGTGTAAATACAGAAAACCCTGAAAGGCTTAGGTGTTCTGACTGTGAAAGGCATTGACATGCTAAAGATAACTGAGGATCTTCCATGTACTTCACCGGGCAAAAGATTATAACATTTCATGCATAGGATTTTTCTGCATATGAAATATAGAAAATAAGAATTCTTCTCACTTAGGAGAAACAATTGGGTGAAGATAAATTAAAACCCCAACTGAAACCAAAACACACTGAGAGTTCTGTAAAAATAGATCTGACATTAAAAAAAAAAAAGTGAGGATATGACTCCAGAAAACCTTACAGGGTAGGGGGCACACTTTTTTCTATAAATAGTGGTATCTAAATCTATCAATTTTTATACACAACTTGGGTATCCTTAGATGAAATAGAGTAGTATACAGAGAAAGACTAATGGGAAGAGGCCACAGTTAAACTTCGACATTTATTATTTCTCAATTTTCATTGAAATATAAGATTTCGAGATTCTGTACTGGAGACATTTATATTTTCTTATCTATAAAGCTTAACAGATGCTTAATAGGTATTTACTCTGTATACAGAACTTTGTGGAATATAGAAAGATGAAGGGAGTGGAATATAGAAAGATTAAGTAGGTGGGTAAAACATTAGTTAACAGTCCGAAATTCTGAGTTGTAGTCCCAGTACTGCTATAATTAACTCAATATATGACATTGGCAACAATTTCCCAGCTTCTCTGGGCTTCAGTTTCCCACTCTATAAATTCAGGAGGTTGAGGTACTAATGCCCATTTTAACTCTGATATGTTATGAAAGTTACAGTGGAGAACCCTGGAAAGAGCAGTATATTTCAAGCCAGAAACTCTTGTTTCTGCTCTTCTAACTAAATTATTGTCTGACCTTAAATCAGTTATTTAACTTCTACCGCACACTCTTCTTCTCAATTATAAAATGAGGTGTTAGACTATTTGATATCTAAAGTTTCTTCTAGGTGTAAAAATCTGATTCAGTTTATGACTTTGTCCTCAAGGAGCATTCCATCCAGTTAAGGAGACAAGATATGTACATAAAAAGGTCAATAGCAATATCAGCCAAAAATAGAACAGATGTCACAAGGCAATGGATACCTTAATGCCAAATAAATGGGGCAGATGGTAAGTAATATAAATGTAAGACAGGAGAGATTATCCTAGGTTGGAATAGTAAAGAAAATTGTTCATAGAAGAGCCAATTTAGCAGAGTCTTAAAGGGTAGATCAGCTGTACTATAGGCAAGGCTGTTGTGGGGCTGGACATTAGACTGAGCACAATCCTAAAGGTAGGAGAGTACATCCTGAGAGTGTTAAAAAAGATCAATGTGGTATAACAAAGAAAATGGTAGTGTGGTTGAGTAATTTGAATGTTTTATTTAACCAGTTTTGAAAATCGTGCTTTAGGAGGAATCATCTGAGAATAACATATAGTCTGGGCACTTCTTTTCCCTTTTTGATTAAACAATTACCTACTGAGTAAATATCTATAAGAAGATGGATTTTGCATGAACTGGATGGGAAAAATGGAGGTTTTAACTCTGTCAGTATTATTAGTGATAACTCTTAGTGTTTCATACATTATTTCTCCCAAATATTTAAAATTAACTTTTACCAAAAGGATCATTGATTTCAAATTGCATTTTCAGACAATTGCATAGCAATGCAGATGACAGGGGTTTTTTTTTTAGGCTGAGAAAGTCTACCTTTGAAGTAAATTGCACCAGACATTTAGATGCAAGTATTTATCTGACAAACAAAAGGTGGTACAGCCAAGGGACTTACGGTTATGACTTCAGAGCTAGTGAAGTTTTATGTCACAGGAATGGTATAAAGCAGTATTTTATAATGTTGGTAGAAAATCACAGTGTTTACACTTGATTCCTTGAGAAAAGTTCCTCAAATCCATCTGGGAGAAAGACAACATATTCTTTGAATGCCATATGCTGTAATACGGTTGTAGCTTGGGCAGATGATGCACAAGATAAAAGCATTTTTATCCTCTCAGATAATTTATCTAATATATCTCTGGCTCCAAAACAGGCCCTTGATTCAATAACCAATCTCAATCAGAGATATCAAAAGTTTCTCCCTGCCCTAGAGAATAAATTGAACTTTTAACTTCAGTAGCTGTCTACTCCATTAACAATGTACTCAAATTGCAAGCAAGCATTTAATGAATACTGAGTTACAGAGCAACAGCATGAAGACTGGGTGAACCTTAGGAGCTGCTGAAATGAAAGGGCTCCACTCTTCATTTCAAATATCAGAAGCCTTGAACAGAACATGGCATCTTAGCCATCTGAGCTTTTTAAATGTGACATTCGCAGACGTACAATGCTCAGCTCTGTGGTACCTGAATAATTGAGGCTTTGAAACATCAAAGTGTTGACACCTTCAAACACTCAAGTAGCTTTATTTGAAAGATTCTTCTCACAAAATAAGACTAACTCTGCCATTTGAGATCAATGTTTTTCTCTAAAACATAGTGTCCCTACTTTATATTGAAACAAAGGTGTTTACCACATATTGACTAGCTGTGTCTCATGGGCAGAAGGTATTTAATTAAATACATTTATTTGTGATAACATAATACCCAGAAGAATTGTGAATGACTTGGGATGGGAGGGCATAACAACATAATTTATTTCCTAAGCATTGAAATTTCTTCAGATCTCATGTCATTTAAGAAGTCGGAATGAGAATTAGAGGATAATCAAGTTCACTCTAAGTATTATATATTTAATGACAGCAACAATAAAAAAAACCACAATTCTATTTCATGATATTTAGTGAGCACACATTATATTCTGGGCATTGTACTAGGGGCTGTAAATACAGAGAGAAACAAGATAAAATAGACATTGTTCAAATTGAACTTGCCTCAGGTCTCACACTTAAAAATACAGAAATACCAAATCTCTCTCTTGACTCATACATTTCCCCTTAAGATTATATTTTATCTCCCCTTTAAAGCCAAAAGTCCTGTTAGGGGTTATTAAGAAGTACATAGGCAATTACTGTGTAGGTTGATATGTTCTTAAGCACCTAGATATAGTGATAGAGGAACCACTTAGTTCTCCCAGAGCACACAGGAATTCGACAGACAGACAGACAGACAGACAGATAGATAGGCTTCCCTAAGAAAATAAAATTGAAACTGTAATATAAAGTATGAGAAGGATTCTTGATTATTTAGTCAAAAAGAAAAGGGAAAATTAGGTAATGGCCCAGTAAGAGTTACAATCCTGTGAAATGTACAGAGTTGGTGTAGAGATGAGGCAGTGTGCCATCAAACATCAATATAGTTAAGCTCTCTGGTTCATAGTGGTTGGAGTAAGAGATGAGGCTGGAAGAGGTAAGGGAGGGACATACTGGTAATGGTTTAAGACATCATGATTAATTTAAGCTTAAAACTGAGACATTCTAGGCTTTTAATTATAGAAGTGATAGAACTACACTTGCATTTTAGAGAAAGATCATTCAAATTCTTCTTAGAAAAAAAGATAGAAGTGAAGCAAAATGGAAAGAATTGGCCCAAGTTGAGTCTCTTGCAGTACTCCACACACACACACACACACACACACACACACAAATAAAAAAGCCTGTGAAACAAGAAAGATAGAAAGGTGGCAGTGGGGGTAAACTTAGAGAAGTTATATTATTTACTAAATTATTGTTTTATTTACTGAAATAAGAAATATAAGAGGATGCGCAAGTTTGTGGAGATGGAAAATGAGTTTAATTTGGAATCAGGTATGCATCAGGTATGTGTGTTTGGAGCACAGTGTTAGATATTGCGGAAAATAAAAAGAAAGAATGCAAAGTGAAAAGAAAAGTGTGTCTAGGGCTTAACCTTGAAGAATACAACTATTTTAAGAATATCGGGAGAAAGAGTTGCTTACAAATGAGATTGAGGATGATCAGTTATATATAGTAGTAGTAGAGAAATCAGACATGTCACAGAGCTAAAGGAGGAAAAAAAATTAAAAAGGAGAAGAGGGCCAACAATGCTAACAATACCCAAAAATCAAGTAATGCTAGAACTGAAATCATTGTCCATATAATTTAGTAGCACAGAAGTATCTGGAGATCTTAGAAAGGATAGATTTACTAGGATAGTGAGAACAGAGTAAAATTTCAATGGAAAGGTGAAATGGAATATTACTCAGCCATAAGAAGCGATTAAATATTGCCATTTGTGACAAAATGGATGGACCTCGAGATAAACATGCTAAGTAAAATAACTCAGACAGCAAAAGTTGAAAATCGCATGATATCATATATGTGGGATATAAACCTACAAGCAACAAATGAACAGGACAAACAGAAAGAGACTCATGGACATTGACAAAACTAGTGGTTACCAAAGGGTAGAGAGAAAGGAGGAGTGGAGAGGTAGACGGAGTAAAAGGGGTCAAATATGTGGTGACAGAAAGAAATCTAACTATGGGAGGTGAACACACACACACACACACACACACACACACACACACATATGTATGTATGTATATATATATATCCCCTTTACTGTTAAAGTGTACAGTTGAACTTTACTGGATTTCATAAACCAATGTCACCATTAAAAGATAAATAAAAATAAAGAAAGGTGAATTGGATATTAGGAGGTAGAGAGGACAATTTTTGACAACTCAGGACTTGTGTGTGTGTGTGTGTGTGTTTATTCGTTGTTAAATTTATTTGTTTGTTTGTTTGTTTGTTTATTTTAGGAGCGGCAACCCTTGGTTAATCTCACAGATTGCAAGGTTCTAGTCAGTTTACGGTCCCTTATTTTTTAATATTATTTTTATGCCTACAGCACCTGGTCTTCCTAGGTGGTCTCCCATCCAAATACTAACCAGGTCTGACCCTGCTTAGCTTCTGAGATCAACGGGATAGGGTTTGTTCAGGGTGGCGTGGCCATAGATAGAACTTTTGGCTTTAAAGGAGAGATAAAAAATAATCTTAAGGGGAAATGTATGAGTCAAGAGAGAGATTTGATATTTCTGTATTTTTAAGTGTGAGACCTGAGGATGTGTAAATGCTTATGTTAAGAAGTTGGCAAAGAGGGAGAGAGAAAAGCTCCAGGAAATAATGGGAGTGTTTGATGGAACCAGGATGCTAAGGAGGAAAGGCAGAAGTGAAGTCAAAAGGTTAGTTAAAGGAGGGAATCCATCTGAAAGTGACGGTTCTTTCTCATCAGAGCAAAGGGCTTCAAATACACAGATGTTTGTTCATTCTTTCAACAAATATTCTTAATATGTACTATGTGTTGAGCACAAAGTGCTGGGAATTATAGTAATGAACAAAGCATATAAACTTGCCTGCCCTTGTAGAATTCATTTTTTTAGTCATATTCAAATGTAAATGGTAGAAGTCTTTGTGGAAATCACTCAGAGGGACAAGAGCATACCTTTTCCAGGTAAGCCATAGGCATTTTTTACAAAGATCTCTTTTACTTCTGCTTCACTTTTCCAATTCACTGGATTTTTAACACAATGAGCCAGACAGAAGGAGAGAGATTTGGAAGAGACAATATTATACAAGAGGACAGTCACAAACTCTGTGTGAAAGGACAGGACCTACATTTAGAAGGGGAAAAATTAAAGGGGGACTTTGAGTTGAGTTATCCATACCCCTTACAGAGCCATAGTAGAATTTATTGCTAATAATATTTAACTATTTGCAAAAGCAGTTTCACTGCCTACCACATATAAAAGTTAAAACCTATTTTTATTTTGTATTTGGACATTAATACATCAATACAAAACACTGAAGAGTGTTTTAATAATCTTTAGAAAGCTCTACCCAGAAAACTGAACATTCAAAGAATATTTTACAGATTTCATATGTACTGTGAAGCTAATGATGGGACTCTAGGGGTCTTATCGATTCCAAGTTAAGAATTCCAGACCTCGTGTTGCTTTTGGAAGCAGCAAAGAAAAAGATAAAAAATACAATAAGATTAAATGTAAGCAAAAATGGATAAGAAAGAATTGCAAGGAAATTAAAAATACAATAACAGAATTAAAATCTATATTTAATATGATAGAGCACATTTTTATCTAAATAACTCAAGGCATTGCAAATTCAAAATGTTTATTATAATACTTATCCGTCTATTCCATCTTCATGAACATAGCCAGTTCCTCTATCTGATCTTCTAATTGCCTTAATTAGGACTCTTATGAACTGCCCAGATCTTACTGTTATTGGGAGATTTCTTATTGCTGAAGATATACTTTCTTAAATTACAGTAACACAGTGAAATCCTGAATTAAGCATGTTCCTACATAATAAACAAACAATCTCAAAGAATGTTTTTCTTCTCAGAACACAATTTTCATAGTGTTAAAATAAGGATATAAAAAACAGGAAAATCTATAATTCACCTCAAACTTTCACTTCCCAAGACAGAGGTGTTTATATTGTTTTCTTAATTCTTCTCTAAACCACAATTTAATTGTGCGCCATAAAAGTAAAGTTTATCCACAGAGGCTTTCCAACTTCTTTACAGTTTATCCATAATCTGATCTCTACTAATGCCTTCCACAGTTTGCTAATCATTGTTACTTTAAAATTTTCTCTTCTCTTTATTTTTTCAATTTCTATTTCCAAAACTTTGATGCAAATCAAATATGGTCTCACTTATAGAAGTCTGAAATAGTGCTCTGTCTTCCCTTTTTTGCCAATATACCCATTAATCTTCCTAAAGCACTGGTGAAATTCGTTGTTTTTATTTAAAAAAAATATGAATGTACCCAAATAATTGGCCCTCCATCATCATTACAAAGTAACTTTTTAAGTCTCTTACTTCTCATCATAATCAATGCCCTGGCAAAGCTTGTTTGGACTATCTACTTTTCCACAAAAGATACCAGCTCTATTACCCCACCCTCCATTCTTTGTTCATACAAGAACAACTGTTTAGAATGCATTCCCTTCATCTCCCATACAACCATATGCAGGTATCACAGATACATACTTGGCGTTTCTGTTAGCTAAAATATATATCAAATTTTACCTTTTCCATGAAGCCTCCCTGAGCCACCCCAATTGAATAACTGCCATTCCTATGCTGTGTCTTAAATACTACCTCACATTGAGATACAAAACAGGAGTGATAGACTTTAAATATTATTGCAGTTTTGATCTATAAGTTTTGTGCATTTGCAGCTTAAATAAAGAGAATGTTTTAACATATATGTTATTTGAAGCCCTTCCTACTTCCATGTGACTATGCTGGTACTAATTTGGACTTCTACAAAGCAATTGTAAGCCTCTGGCAAGTTGTTCCAAGAAATAAGGGCCAAACACATGACTTTGGCTCTTTATACTCCCCACTCCTTCCCCACTAAATTTTAAGATCTAAGTTCAAAGAACTTTTCTTACTGACCTACAGTAATGATGGAACCATAAAAGCTTTATATTCTTTATTGTAATGCCCTACCTCAAAGGTACTGTGCCAAACAGATGGAATGCCCAAGAGATTTGCCACGAGTGACATGGGTTATAATTGTAGCACCAGGGTGCTATTACATATTGCCTATATGAACTAAATGTTCTTTTCCATTCAGTGGAAAACTGAGTGTTTTGTTTTATATACAGAACATTCCAAAGAGTAGATGAGGAGAGGGGGTTAAAATATATCAAATTTTGCTCCTCTGTATTCTTTCTACACTTTTACTTACCCATGTGTACTGTCCTGATATCATAACTCGTCATGAAGAAAGATTTAGGAAACCAATGTACAAAAAGGTACCCTCAATACCCTATTTTGTTTAAAAGAAGAATATAGTAAGAGAAGAATATAGTTAAGTAAATAGATCTACATAGTGAAAGTGCTGTATCTCTGTATTTGAGAAGTAAAACTTTCTCTGGAAGTGCATGTGTGTGTGTGTGTGTGTACATGCCCAAACACATATTTAAGGAGAAAAATTCAAAAAATTTTTGTGTAAGGCACCTAACACCAGAGTGACCGCTGTCTTCCATGGTCTCCTGTGAGGAAGGTGGGACTGTCTGCTGTTTCTCAGGGAGGTTCATCAAGGCCATATGCTGAAGGGCTGTATCTCTCAGGAGGGAGGGGAACATGTATTTGCAAAGCAGCAGCTGTAAGTCCTCTTGCTTAGAATTTTGGTTTATTGCCTGTCAATTTTTATAAATATCAGGAAGAAAGAAACTAATTTTCTATATTAGAAAAGAAAAGCTACAAAAATGTATATCATTAGCTATTTCCATTGAATATAATACAATAATCAAGAACACTTTTCCTGTCTCCATCTTCTCCCCAGACTCCACTGCTTCCTCTCATGGTTCTTGCAGAGGCTCACTTATGTCAAGGCAACTGCTGGGTAATGTGCCTGATTGAATGAGCAGTTTTAACCTTATGGCACTTGGGCCTGAGTCTGTTAAGACTATTAAAATATACAACTATCATGGCAAAGACTAAAGCAATGTGGATATTTTCTAGATGTCAACTGGTGTCATATTTGAGAAAGAATAAAAGATGACTGCAACATTTTGACCATTTAATATTATTTGAGTGTCCTAAAATTTCCATTTAACTGCATTTTTAAAAGGATATGATATCATTTGTCCACAGAAGTAATGCCCTCCTAATCTAGGCTGACACTTATTTGCTAAGGAAGGTTTTTACCTATTTGGATAAAGCCAAGGTGGTCATGTTGGTCAATGAAAGAATCTCAATCTTGTGCAGGTGGGCTGTCTGGCAGGCATCTAGCCACTGTGCTTTACTGCAATTAAAATAAAACAGAAAGAAGCAAGCTTTCAAATCACAAAAACATTTTTTTTTAATAGCTTCTGTGGGGAACTTAATTGAGACTGGTTAATAGAGGAATAGGACAGTTATTCCACAATCTAATAAGAGAAACAGATAAAATCATCTGTAGGGATTTGTTAACTATAATGGGCTGGGCAGAAGTGGGGTTGAACTGTACTGTTGAGTTTTAAGATCAAATAAGTGAGGATAAAGTAGAATATCTGAGGCCAGTGGTTTCCACATGAGCTCTTACTGCTAATCAGTTGAATGTTCTTAGAAAAATATCTATTTTTCATAGACTCAACCCAATTGTTTAATAAAATATTAGGTAGATGGACTCTAAAATCACTTTTAGCTTTAAAATCATTTTAGTCTATAACAAAGCCAAGATATTTTCTACATACTCTAAAATTCATTCTGAGAAATATTATAATCTAAGATTAGTTGAGTTCACTTTCTGGGAGAAAAATTTATTTTGGGGAACTAATTTGCAAATTGTACCTTATAGGAAAATGAAAACTATGCATCATAATATGTTTTTCTTTTTACTTTATTTTCTAAAAAACTCAGAAATTAGATTAGACCTTACAAATTTCGTAGCAAAATGAAGCTTCCAGTGACAGTAAGAATTCACTTCTTGAGAGCTTTCTTTTACTTCTGGAGATAAATTTTTCATTACAAGTGTATAAATATTTTTTATTTTCTATATTATTTAGCTTTAAAGGATCTTAATGTTTATGGAAATGTCTAAATATAAATAAATGAATAATTAGTGTTTAATAATTGCTTATACAAAAAGAATTTAGAAATTGTCACATCATTAACATTGTTCTACAACTTTCTAAACTTTACCATTTTTCATTGAGATGACTTGTCTAGTGTGAAAATAAAGTTATGTTTTTGTAAAGGATCTTAAATCTACTATCTGATTCAAACGATTTATCTACAAGACACAAAGAATAAGTCAAAGCTCTAAATCTAAAATGTCAGAATCTCCTGATGGTAACTTAGAAGTATAGAGCTCAAAATAAAAGATAATCTTTACATGAGCATTTTGTTGATGGAAAAATTTGGTATTCGCTACAATCCTAGGTTCTTCCAAAAAGTCCTTAACACATTACATTACTCTCCACTCTGTAACTCTAGTTGGTTATTTTGTTAAGAATTGAAATTAACCTGTACAGAGGGGACTGACAAGTCTCTACTGCCAGTTCTCATGCTAAACTTGTGTCTCCTTTTTCTAATTTGGCAGTTTGGCTTGCAAACTACATAGAGATTCTACTCATTCAATAACCAACTTTTTGTTTGGAAATGATTACTCATATTCACATATGACTGATTTAAAGAAATTTCATGGCATAAAGAGTATATGGCTTGGAATTTTTATTTTACTACCCCCTGATTTGTCAGAATTGGGGGTTGAACTATTTTAACCATATTTATGCAAACAATGTTGTATAGTTATATAGTATTTGTTATTTATACAGTATCTGTATATTTTACAGTATTTGTTATTTGATAATTTTGTAAAACATTCATAAATATTTTTAAAATTAGTTTTCTTAGAAAGTATTATTTCCATGAAAATAATTTATAAAATGTGTTTTCATCTAAATTATAGGTTTGCATATGTATAGGCAACTGGATTTACTATACACCTAATGATGGGCCTTATTCAGTAAGGCACAGAAATTAATGTCCTGACACTACGGGTAGCACAGAGGAAATGAACATGGTCATATCGGGGACAAAGTCAGATTAAACTTATCATTTCACAAATGTAACATGGCTTTAATGATAAAATTATAGTAGAGCTCACATAATTTCTACAAGTAACACAGGGACATCAGAATCAAAAGCATTCTTCTTCAGTCTCCAGTAAGAAGAGAAGCCTCTAAATCTAGAACTTTTTATCCTGAATTAAACTTTTAAAACTTGACTCAGAAGTAATAAATTTGGCCTTAAAATAGTAGAAGACTGATTAATAAAAACATTTTTAAAAATCAGTAAAATCAGTTGATTTATTGAATAAATCAAAAGGACTGATACAGAATCCCCCAAATGGCTTATCTAACAATATATGTGCTTACATTCCAAATTTTAATTTTACCCACAAAGAGGCAAAAGCACCTAGAAGGTACTAATTGAAATGACTGGACAATCTGAAATGCCCAAATACACGCACACATAGTTGAACAACAGGGTTTGAACTGCACATGTCTATTTATAAGTGAATTTCTTTCAATAAATATGTGTATTGTTTTTGATCTGTAGTAGGAAATCCGTGAATGCAGAGGGCTGACTGACTTTATGCGTTGATTTATGCTATTTTATAGAGGTGACTTGAGCATTTTTGGATTTGGGTATCTGCTGGGGGTCCTGGAATCAAGCCCATGTGGATACCAAGAGACTACTAAAATCTGGCTAGTCAGCAGTCATACAGAGGATTTTAACTGCATTGTGGCTAGCGCCTCTAACCCCCCGCACTGTTTGAGTCAGTATCACACGGTATCCCTCTCCTCAAACAGAAGTGCCAGCTTCAATAAAACGATTGCTCTCCCATCCTGTTAATTTCAAGGGCATTCACTGGATTTTCATGTTTCTTAAGTTTAAGGGAGATTTATGAAAAAGAAACTGAAGGTGCTCATTTTCAACAGTTGATATTATTGATTAGCTGATAGTCCCAAGGCATTATTTTCATTGTGCAAAATAAGCATAAAAATACTACAAGCAATTAATTGCCTGCTTTTCATATCATGCTTTGCAATGGCCTATCAGCCTTTTATTAATATTAATGAAGAGAATTAGCACAGAAGATCAGGGAGCCTCGATAGCACCGAGAACCTGTGAGGACCCTACGGCTCTCATGCTTTATTATTTTTTAATCAAAGTAGCTGACTTGAAGGCACAGAATTAAAGGACTGAGTCTTTTATGATTCCACAATGATTCAAATTAAAATGATCTATACTTGCATAATTCTCGTGAACCATTTTGTGCTTGTTAAAAACAGTTAAAAATTGCATAAATTCATGATTTAAGGGCTGTAGTTTTCTTTTCTTAATGAACAGTCCACTTTATATGTTTCTCCCAACTCACACATGTGGACATAATAAAGCAAAAAAAGGGTGAGCAGAGTGAGCAAGAGAGAATTTTAGCTTATAATGTACACTGATTGAAAAAGAAATGCTTATTTGTTACTTCTTCTAGGCTCACTAGAAATTCTTGGCATTTATACATAGCTCCATTAAATGTGTAAAAAAAAGGCACCAGGAAAGCCCATTTTTCAGATAGAACACAGAAGCTATACAATTAAAGGAAATTGTTTTAATTTCTTATCTAGAAACTTAGGGCCCAGTGGAGGTGCTTGAGTACACCCATAAAAACTATTCTTTTCCTTTCAAAAACCTCAAATTAAAGTCTCTAAGAAATTTATATATTGTTTCAAATACTGAGGTTCCCATTAAAATTTTCTGTTAAAATTATCACACTGTACAAAAATATTAAAACCACTGCCTTACATTAGACAAATGTATAACTGGAAACATAGAACCTTACTAATTCTTTTTAAATCATTATAGCAGTGTGGATATGTGTATATGATCATATGAAATATTATATATTCATTTAAAAATGCTATAGGTTTAATCTTAATTAATTGAATTCAGAATTCTAAAACATTCATAAGCAAAGTCTCTTTTAGATCATGAAACAAATAATGAATTTCAAGGAGATAGATTTCTCACACTGGTAAGATATCTCATACTGGTAAAAAGGAGGACTTGAAGTTGATTTTAGAGTGACTAAAATAAAGTCCCTGCATGTCCAAAGAAGACAATCATATCTGCATCAAATGAAAGGAAGTTCTAGGACATAATATGTGTTGGGAATGTTGGAAGGTAAGTATAATAGTATTCAAAAAAAAAAAAGAAAAAGAAATTATCCAAAGAAGTATTACTCAGTTTAGTCTGAGACACCTTCATCAATATCAACCCAAAAGCTTATTTAAACAAAAGAACAAAACAGATTCTTTAACCTCTACCTCAGATCTATGGACTCAAATCTCCAAGTGTTGCCCTTGCATTCTAAATGATTCATAGATGGGAAAATTCAAGTGAATGGTTTTAAAGTAGTAGTTTTGATTTGTTTTGCTTTTCTTTATTTTAATGTAATCATTAGAGAAATCCTTATCTATATCAAAAAGGAAAAGAAAACTAGAGTGGTTCTGCTGAAAGTAGTGGTTCTTACTTTCAGCAGAACCACTCTAGTGTAGTAAGGGATTGATCTCCTTGATCTTGGCATTCTGTTAAAATAAGGGAACCCCAAAAGCCCCAAGACATATCTCAGGAGCCATAATCACCCTCCACCTTGGGGATTTTCTTCCTCCTTCTTCCTCCTCCTCAAGACCTGGCCGTCTTCTTTACCTTGCAGTAGCAGTCCATAGAGAACATAGCTGTGATGCCTGATTTATAATAGAAGAATTAACTAGGTTTTAATTCTTCTATTATATCATTATCTGCACCTGTATTGTAGATCCACTGGCAATATTTTGGGGTAGAAGTTCAGAATGTGGACATTATATTGACAAAGAGGTTTGTGTCATTCGTGACACATTTTACCTGTTAAACTTCTCTCCAAGGATTACCTACCTTCTCAGCTCAAGTCTTTGTTCTGTCTTCTGCCAAAATTGGTGAGTTCTACAGAAAATAAAATAACTTTATTTTAGTGTTATACATTTACTTAAGAAATATTAAGGGTATGTAAGACATCCTACTCTGAGAACAGAGCTATGATTACTTAAATTCAATTGAGAAATTCCTGTTCTTCAGTCAACATTCTCCAGAAATTTGTTTTTTCTTTTTTTGTTCCAAATCTCAGCACCCACTTGTGATTTAGAGCATTCTTTAACTGTGCTGATTGAGGTGTAATCTAATTCTCTAGTACCTTGTCCACTAAAATTATATCTGGAGCAAAATCTCAAACAAAAATGAGATTTTTAAATACTAATAGGAAACCAATGTTTACAATTGGATGTAAATGAATTCACATAGTGGCAGTAAATAGTGTATAGATCAAAGGAAGCTACTGGGTCTATACTGGGGATGAAGAATACAATGCCAAATTGCCCAGAGTTGGTTCAATGATAGAGAAAGAGTTTGTATCTATAAAAACTTAGCACAGTTTCTAGTGCACACCATATGCTCGACAAACATCACCTGCTACTACAGTCTTTTATTATTACAGTAGATACTTTCATAAGTGAATTCAACCTTCTAAATTAACCTATAGAATAATGCTTATTACCTGCAGAATTCCTGTGGCCAATGAACCCATCTTGCTAATACTGTCTGCCATTCTGATCCCATCAGGTGAGTGTTATACTTACCAAGATCATTTGTGCTGATCTCCAAAATTATCTGTGCCATCAGTAATGTAATAATTTATTTAAATGTTATATAATATACGTTTGAAAAGAAAACTCTAATTAGAATTTTTAAAAGGACTGAAGTTTAGAGACTTAAAAATTTGGAAGTAGAAGAAATATATCCAAATGTTTTATACACACACACACACACACACACACACACACACACACAATTAAATTCAAAGTAGATTTCTAGCTGTAACTATCTTTTGTGATTGATGAACAACCACAATGAGAGGACTTCTACTCGACTACACTATTATCATTATCACGAGAGTAGTGAAAACATGGACTGAGTAATGTCACAACAGAGAAGGGAGCTAGATGAAAGGGGGCTAAAACAAATGTAGCCTGCTTTAGAGTTGTATACAGGGTCCACCCTGAGATTGCAAAACCCCACTTTAAGAAAAAGTTTGGTTTTAATTATCCTCAAAGGCATCATCATTGTTCAGTTTTTCTCCTTACATACTTTTTAAAGATACTTTTCCACAGTTCATTGCCCCTAACAGTTACATAGCAGAAAAATAAGATTTAAAAAAGTTATCTTGTTAAATTCTTCCTTTTTTAAATCTAGGAATATGTGTTGTATTGTGTTTTGTTGTCTTGTACTGTATTGTATTATATTGTATTATACTGTATCCTATTGTATTTTCTCACTCAGAGTTTGTATCTAAAGTAAAAGTGAAAACATGTCTGGGGTTGAATCTGAGATAGAAATATTTATGGCCGCTCCCTCTAGAACAGGATAGGTGAATTGAAGGGCTGAAAGAACTACCAGCCAATATGATGTGCAAAATGGTAATGGATCATTGTTATTTCATTTAAGATATGAAATTACCTAACATTACTCAGGAGTGGGAAATTGCTATGGGTGTTCACAGACCTTCTCTGCCTGCAAAATGTTGGCACATTCCCATCCACTCCCAAAGTGGTTGATAATCCATACACACTGAGATGTCTGCCCAGATTAGGCCAACTGCCTAATGCATCCAAGTGCTGACAATACAAATAAACCTCATGATAAACACTCAGGGCCTACCTTAATTTTTCAAACTGTATTTTGCATTTTGATGAGGGGAAAAAAATCAGAATTGGAAAGCGATGTGGGGAGAGCAAAGGCAGTGTGCATGCTACATTTTTCATCCTAAACAGAATGATTTACTTTAGCCATTTCTGGAGTAACAAATCCTATATCTAAAATTCATGCTTGGAATGCCTTAAAGGAATGCAAAAGGCAAGTTGATTTTTCATCTTAAAAAGCTATGGTGGTTAATTTGGTCTTAATAAAGGATGATGAAAAGATAGGATATCAGCTATAGACAAAAATCACTCATCTTTCTATTTGAGGTTCCAGACTTCAATTTCATTGTATGTTCAAGGCATGTGAAAAATACAAGTGAATTTCTTGAAGTGTTCTCTTAGGTGGCATAGACTTTTCTTTTGCTCACTGTTTATAACAACAACTTCTTAAGTAACAAATTGTATTCTGGGAAACTCTACACCAAATCAGAATCTCATTTGTACTGTCTCCACAGATTAGTGTTATTATTATTTTTTTAACAAAATAATATACTTAATAATACATAAATAAAAACTACCTATAATTCTACCATGTTGAGAGTTATCATGAACATTTTCATAACCATCTTTTCACACATCTTCATAAAGCTCATAAATGGTATATTATTATATACATTGTTATTTAGATCGGTTGGCTATTTTTTTTTACCTTCATAGTTATTATCTTCATCATGCCAGTAACTGTTATTTACTATAATATATTCTCTATATAATTTTTATATGTACATTTTGTTATGCATATTGACTAACTTGTACACAGATACTTTTTTTCTTTGTTATTGTTTGTTCTATCAAAATAGAATCTCCCATTTTCACCTTTATTTTCTTTCTTAATAAAAAATGTGAAATATTATCTCAAGTCAATCAGTTGAATTCTAATTCATTCACTTAAATAATTAAATCATAGTAAGAATTTACCAAATTTGTTCAAATTTTTTAAATAAACATTCATTTTGTTGGAAATATTTTGCCACAAATGGAACTTTTTGTTTTTAGGAAATAGATTTTAAGTAGTAGATATCTAGGTTGAAGAATATCTTTATATTAATTTTAAGAAATGTTGTAAGATAGCATTTCTATATTGAATTTCTTCATACTACTTATCATCATCTTATATCCTCTATCTTTCTTATTTATTTTCTATATTTCCTACTAGAAGAGATAATTCTACAAGAACTAAGGTTATGTTCTTTGTTCATGGCTGTATCTTCATTCTCTGGTATGTATCAAGTATGCAATTAGTATTTGTTGAATGAATAAATGATGTTAGAATTGCTAAAATCACAATGATTAAATATCATCATAAATATCATCATTAAATGAAGGGCCTCTCCTTTTTATTCCTAATTTAATGTAAATGGCAGAATTTCTTCGTTTAAAATAATGTTTAAATGATATGATTAAAAATGATCTATAAAAACCAACATGCTTTTCTTCTGTTCCTCTTCACTTATTTTTTTTTCTTCTTACTGTTCTTTTAATGACTAATGACTAATGGATACCATGGAAACATTTTCAGTATAGTATATACTATTTAATTATGTTTTTTTTCCTTGAATTTACTTATGTATTGCCTATGCTGATTGATTTCTTAATATTGAATTATCTTTGTGTTCTTGGAATAAATAACATTGAGATATAGTATTTTATATACTATTGCATTATATTTGTTAATAACTTATAAAAAAGTTTTTTCTATACTTAGAGTTAAGATTGTTCTATAGGCTTTTGTTTCAGGATTTTTTTTTGTTATATTTTTGGATTAGAATTGTAGTGCCTTAATAAAATAACTTGGTAAGATATTCATCTTTTTGTAATACCTATAATATTTTAAATATTGTTGGAATTGTATACTCATTAAAGCTTAGATAGAATTTACAGGAAAACCAACTGGCTTTGGCTATTTTAATGACAGATATTAAAACAACATTCTAGTATCTTCTAAAGTAATTGTTCTATATGTTACCTATTTTTATGAAGTTAATTTTGCTAATGTTTGTTTCTAGAAAAGTGTTCAACTTAATTTTCGAAGTTATTGCCATATAATTGTATGTAACTTTTTTATAACTTTAGTTTTATGACTGTTTACATTTAAATTACACTATGCCTGACATTTTTCTTTTTCTCTTTTTTTCCTGAAAGTAGGCTAGGGAAGGGTTACCTATTAAATTGCTCTTTTGCAAAGATCTACATTTTAAATGTCTACAAACACATATGTGTCTATATGTCTGTATGTATAAATTTGTGATTTTTAAATAAAACTTTTAATAATGTCTAAAAATCAGTTCCTGTAGCCTAATCTGTGTTTTGAACACTGGATTTCTATATATACTTATATATGAAGAACAAGAAGCTCTGACCATTAGAAGTTCTATGAAAATATTATATGAGTGTGTTTTTAGTGAGGATAGAGCCAATGTACATTTTTAGTTAGAGTACTTTGAAATCATTTGGTCAGCATTTAACTCAAAGGTAGAGAAACCATTCCTATATAGTATTACCTGTTATATACCTCAAACAAATTTTCCCATTTCACAAACTAAGCTTAGTGAGTCTTTTCTGCCAAGAATGCTAAAGAAAATGAGAGCACGAGTGACACAAACTCACCTAATACTAGATTAAAACACTATAGGTGTTTTTACTACTTGTAATCACCAAGAAAATATCATGCTTCTACATACACCATTAAATATAGCAGTAACACCACACATCTCTATAAAAATTATCTTCTCATTGGTGGTATGAACCTTGATACCATGGCTCTCAGGGTCATTATGCCAACAACTTTAAATGACAGGATTTGCTAGACTTACTGAAGTGTATTCATTCCTATCTATTTTTAATATTGCCGAGAGATGAAAATATATGCCAAATAATGTGCAGGCTTTATTTTGGGGTGGAAAAAGCAGCATTTAATTGACAGATAAAAAGGTTATATAAAGGGTAATTTCATTTTCCATCAGAAGCAAGGTTTTATTGTTAAGAATTAAATTAACAGCACATGAAATTGGCTTTTCCTAAGTTCATATTTTTTTAACAAAAAATAAATAAATAAAAAAGCACCCACAACCAAAGCAGAGCTATAAAACTTCTTCCAATGAACATAGTTATTGCATTTTCTTTATTTATTAAAAAGAAAAAAAACAATAAAACTCCTATAGTTATGTATTTGTATGGTTTCTTCTTGTAATCTGGTTATTCTCTATAATACTATCAGTTTCTGTCTCTGAATGCTGCCCGATTTACATTGTTCCATTGTTACATTGTTTCCATTGTTCGTTACTCATCTCAGATTTTTTTATAAGCCTTACTCCCCTTACATTGCCTATTCTATGCTATGGTTTTCTATGCAGGCGATTTCTTTAGTCCTGCAAAATTCTGTGAGACTATCAATGTGCCGGTATTTCCCTATAGTGATTACCACCTATGTAGCCAACCAAGAACTAAGGCAATGTACCTTATGAATAATGTCATGCATCTAAAGAAAAATAATTATATTTTAGAAAGTATTGAATTTTTTTAATATATGAAAGTAAAATAAAATCCCCTAGATAAATTCTGAAGTCAAATTGTTTTTCCAATGCTTATTTTTACACTCTTGATAGCTATCTATTGATATTAAAGTTAAGGTGGATGTTTATCTTTAAAAAAGCAACAGTGAAATTGGTCAGTTAGGGACCTCTGAAAATTCTTTCCTTCACACAAAAAAAATGAGAAAACTGACAAAAAATATCAGAATTAACTTTCTCAGAATTCTGGGAATCAATCAAAGGTTTACAACAATTTGAGGAAAAACATTCAAGGAAAACTACTGATTATTTTCAAAAACAGCAAGTTTTATGTTATTTCAATATACTCTTTTCTTATCCCATTCTCCCACATCCAGTTCACTGTAACTTACAAAATCAAAATTTGCAATCATGATGAACACCAGCAGCCTGGCAGCAACCAGTGGTGTAGGATGGTTTTGGGGCTCTTTCAAAGCTTCACTGTCAGAAAATTATCATTATTTGACCAGACTGATGGTTCCCTAAAAGACCCAACTTGCAAGATTGTCCTTATTTTACCTGTCTTTTTTTCCCCCATTGTGAAAAGTCTTTTCTCCATACATTTGTCAAAAACAATTAGAGGTAAGTAATTTATTTTGAAAAGGTCCAACATATTTCTGAGTATACAGAAGGCCATATACATACTTAGGTCTGTGTGTATGCCCAAAGTTATTCACATGCTTAGACAATTCCTGAGAATGCCCTACTCTCTGACCTTTAGTTGTACTGAGGTTCTGGACAAACAGGAAAAAGGAGGCTAAGTCAGAGCTGTCCACTGCTTGACTATTGAAGATATGCCCCAACAAACACAGAATCCCTTAAAGAAACTTGGAGACTTACTGTTCAACATGTTCAAGAAAATTTCTGTCCAATTTTTAGCTGACCAGTAAGCTAACCATGCAGAGACTTTAGTGGCCACACATGACAAAGACTATAGACTTTACAGAATTGGTTCAGGAAAGATACTAAGCAAACAATAGCAACTACAAAAGAATGAGGGGTTTGATTTTCAGATTTGTCACATTATTTTGTTTAAAATGCCTAGTATTCAACAGCAACAACAACACAATATGGGACATGTAAATAAATAAGAAGTATGGCCCATACACAAGAAAAAAGGTCAATACAAACTGTTCTGAGGAAGCCCAGATATTGGAGTTACTAGACAAAAATTTTAAACCAGTTATTTTGAACATGTTCAAAGAACTAAAGGAAACCATGCCTAAAGAACTAAAGAAAATATAAAAATGCTATTTCACCAAATAAAGAATATCAATAAAGTCTAGAGTTAAAAAATACAACTGAAATAAAAATTTACTAGAAAGATTCAACAATAGATGAGGAGGCAGAGAAAGCAGCAAACCTGAAAATAAATCAATTGAGATTATCCAGTCTGAGGGATAGAAAGAAAAAGAATAAGAATAATTAAATAGAGAGCTTTAGGATACCATGAAGCGTACCAACAGGAACATAATGGGAGGGAAAAAAAACAAGTTTGATGAAAAACACTAGTTTACATATTTAAAAAGTTTAACAAATCTTATGTAGGATAAATTTAAAGAGCTCTGTATTAGTCAAGATTCTCCAGAGAAACAGAGGCAGTAAGGTGTGTGTGTGTGTGTGTGTGTGTGTGTGTGTGTGTGTGTGTGTCTGTCTGTCTGTCTACCTTTCTGTGTATGTGTGTCTTAATTCATCTGGGCTGATATTAAAAAACATCACAGCCTGAATGACTTATGAGCAACAAAAATTTATTTCTCATAGTTCTGAGGCTGGTAAGTCCAAGATCACAACACTGGAAGAATTGGTGTGGTGGCTAGTGAGGACTCACTTCCTGGTTCACAGACTGTGACTTCTCACTGTGTTCTTATCTGGTGAAGAGAATGAGGAATCTCTTAAGAGCCTCTTTTATAAGAGCACTAAATCCATTCACTGGGGCTCTATCCTCATAACCTAGTCACCTCCCAAAAACACACCTCCTAATACTAACACATTAGGAGTTAGGATTTCAATGTATAAATTTGGGGGAGACATTAACATTTAGACAATAGCATTCTATCCCTAGTCTCACAAATTCATGCCCTTCCTGGATGAAAAATGCATTCATTTTATCCCAATAGCCTCAAAAGTCTTAACTTGTTTCAACATTGACTTAAAAGCCAAAGACAAAAGTCTCATATAAGTATTATCTAAATAAAATATGGGTGAGATGATTCTTCCGAGGCAAACTGTGAACCTGTGAAAGCAAACAAGTGTGTATGTCTAAAATAAAATAGATCAAGCATAGGATAAACTATTCCAAAATAGAGAAATAAGAAAAAAGAAAGGGGACCTGAGCAAGTCCAAAACATTATGGTACATTGGGGTGGGGGTCCTGCCTTCACGTTGCACTGGGGCTGTGGTTCTGCACCCACAGCTTTAGCTGACCCCACTCACATTAGGAAGGATAATCTGCTTTACTCATCTATTCATTCAAATGTTAATTTTATCTAAAAACACCTTCACAGGCATATTAAAAATAATGTATGATTAAATGTCTGAGTACCCTGTGGCTCAATCAAGATGACACATAAAATTAGCCATACCTAGTCAAATCCTAATTAAAGTTTGGAAAGACATAATGTATAAAGCCAAACATAAAGAATTTGGAAAGCAACAAGAGAAAATTGAATTATCATCTGCAAGAGATTCTTAGTAAGATTACTAGCTGTTTGCTCATCAGAAACCATGGAAATCAAAATATAGTGGTATTACACAAAGTGCTTAAAGACTTATTCAAAATGCTAAAAAGTGAATTCTATGTCCAGCTAAAACAAAGCTACATATTGTAGCAAATATTCATTGTCTACTAAAAGAACCACCATCATTTGCCATTCTGATGCTATTATACAAAATCTAAGGAAACTCTAAGGTGCTAATAAGTGAAATGGATAATTGTCATCTAGAAGTACATACTACTCATCTGTACACCATATTACTCAAAACACCAACAACATATTCATTTATTATAATATATCTATTTGTTTTGACAATATCAGACTCTTAAAGAGCAAATAATTTAAATTAAAAATTGTGTTGTTTTATTTGCTTAAACTATGTCATGACATTAAAGTAAACTTATTCTTTAGTCTTATTCTATAGTCATAATTTAGTGAAATAGTACCAAATTTAATTCTTAGTTAGATCGCTTTAAAAATTTTTTAAGTATTACTTTATGCTGTTAATTGATATTTTATTATGATTTTCTTCCTTTTTGATTTAGTATGGGGATTCTTAAATTCACACCAGCTACAAAGTTATACCCCCCCCAAGCCTCTAGCCCATCTTCAAAGTTATATCAGAGGGAGAATTGTTGTTTTTTATGATACAATCTCAAATGTTACACAGAGCATTAAAACATCTTATTTTCTTGTATTTTATGCCATTAATTTATCAAAATAACTTTAAATCTATTCAAATTTTCTGAATATAATTATAGAAGTGTGTCCCATTATGTTAAAAGAAATATTATTTGATTTGTAGAAAACTCTCATCTTTAAGAGATAGCGTCTGTTTTTAGATTTGGTATACTATGGTGAATTGATGATTCTTGTCTGTTTGTTTTCCCTATAGGCATTAGATGCGCATTAATTCCATGTACTTAATAACTAGGTTCAGGTACTAACATAAAACAAGAGTGATGGGACTGCCCTCACAGAAATTATGGTTTAATTTAGGAGAAAACAACCAGTATATTCAGACAAGTGAGTATTTGTAAGTATTAGAAAGAAAAAACAATAGAATATTCTGAGGCACAGTAACAAAGAACCCACTTTTTACTGAGAAATAAATAGGAAAAGTACTCTGAAATAAAATAAAAATGAGATGAGATTTGAATAATAAGCAAAATCCAACTAGGCAAATAGTGAAAAATTCTAGGATTGGCTATCATGAGATAGAATTTCAATATTTACTGTATGAGCTTGGACCATTTCCATGTTATTTAAAAGTCAAGACTAACTGCTGCTTTGATATAAAAATATAGACTAGGATATCACTGTTTGATATAACATTGGAAGGGGACATGGGTTTCCTGGTACTGGTGAAGAAGAGAGAAGGGACATCTTTAACATTCTTTTAAAGAAAATTATAGCTGTTTCTGTGTTTAAAATGAAATCTAGATATTACAAAACCCTGGACCAATATTCACTTGATAGGGGTCCAATAAGGTGAAAAGACAGAGAAAGGGACATAATATTTTATGAAGAGCACATTATTGAAAGAATTCCCAAAATGGGGAAGGGAAAATACATTTAAATCCAGGACTCTTAAGAACTTCAACTAAAATCAACCTAAAGAGATCCACACCAAGACAAATTACAATTAAATTATCAAAATTTAAAGACAAGAAAATCTTAAAAGCAGCAAGAATAAATTGATATATATGAGAGAAGCCACATTACATTAGAACATTTTTTTAGCAGAAGCTGCAGGCCAGATGGGAATGGCACAATATATTCAAAGTGTTGAAAGAAAAAAAAAAAAAGCCAAACAACAATACTCTACCTGGCAAAACTGATGAGGATGTGGAGAAAAAGGAATCCTATATACTGTTGGTAGAAACGTAAATGAAATAGCCACCATGAAACACAGTATGGAGAATTCCCAAACAATGAAAAACAGAATTCTCATATGATCCAGCAATTCAAAGGAAACAAAAATCACTATCTTGATAAGTTATCTGAACTCTATGTTAATTGCTGCATGATTTAGACTACCAATTCATGAAAACAAAGAAAGTGCCCACTGGTGGATGAATGCAAAATGAAGTTGTAGTATGTGTGTATACACACACACATGCACACACACACACACACACACACACACACACACACACACACACACAAATATATAATATTATTCAGCCATTAAAAATAAATCTTGCAATTTGTTGATATTAATAATAGTTAATATTATTGTAATGGTGTGTATACTGGTATAGAGCCAGACTGGTGCTAGAGTAGTTGAGGGGATCACTTCATAAATTATATAAAAAATAAAAATACCCAAAGCAGTCAAGTAAACGTTCTTCTGCAGTGCTCATGGAACATTTTTGAGGATAGACCATATCATAGAACAAAAAACAAGTATCAATAAATTTAAAAAGATTGAAATCACATCAACATTTTCTCTGATCACAATGATATGAAACTAGAAATCAACTATAAAAAAAACTGGAAAATACACAAACACATGGAAGCTAAATAACATGCTATTACATAATGAATAGGTTAACAATGAGATAAAGAAAAAAATCAAAAGGTACCAAGAGATAAATGAAAATGAAAACACGATGACTCAAAAACTATGAGATACAGGGAAAGAAGTCCTAAGAGGGAAATTAATACCAGTACAGGCTATTTTCTTTCTTTCAAGAAGAAAAAAAAATCTCAAACATCTAACCATACAGTTAAAAGAACAAGACAAAGAACAGCTAACAAAGCCCAAAGTGAGTAGAAGGAAGGAAATAATAAAGATCAGAGTAGAAATAAACAAAATAGCGTCTAGAAAAACAATACAAAAGATTAATGAAACCAAGAAGCTGATTCTTTGAAAGGATAAACAAAATGTACAAATCTTTAACCAGATGCACCAAGGAAAAAAGAGAGAACTCAAATAAATAGTCAGAAATGAAAAAGGACTAATAATTATGGACTTCAAAGAAATACAAAAGATCATAAGGAAATACTACAAGCAATTATACACTAAGAAATTGGACAACTTGAAAGAAATGTATACATTCCTTAAAATATACAACCTCCCAAGACTGGGTGAATTAAAAGCAGAAGACCTGAACTAACTGATTACCACAAACAAAATTGAATCAGTAATCAAAAAACTCCCTAAAAATATCTGGTCCTGGACCAGATAGCTTTATAGATGAATTTTACCAAATATTCAAAGAAGAACTAACACCTATTCTTCTCAAACTAGTCCAAAAAATTCAAGAAAAGAGAAAGCTTCCTAACTTTTTTTATGTGGCCACCAATACTTTGATTCCAAAACTAGACAAAGACATTATTTAAAAAGAAAACTATAGGCAATATCTCTTATGAACATTAATGCAAAAATCCTCAACAAAATATCAGCAAACAAAATTCAGCAGTACATTAAAAATATCATACACCATGATCAAGTAAGATTTATTCCTGGGATGGAAGATTGGTACAATATCCTCAGATTTATAATTAACATAATACACATCATTAACAAATTGAAAGATAAAAATCAGATGATCATATCAATAAATGCAGAAAAATGTTCAACAAAATCCAGTATCTATTTATGATAAAAAAAAATCTCAGCAAAGTAGAAACAGAGGGAGCATACTAAAGGCCATATGTGGCAAACCTAGAACTAACATCATACTCAATTTGAAAGACTAAAAGTGTTTTCCTTAAGATCAGGAACAAGACAAAAATGCCCACTTTCATCATTCTTGTTCAACATTATATTGGAAGTCTTAGCCACAGTAATAAGACAAGAAAGAGAAATCAAAGGTATCTGAATTTAAAAGGGAGTAAAACTCTCATTATTTGCAGATGACACAATACTATATAGAGAGAACCCTAAATATTCTATTGAAAACTGTTAGAACTAATCAATGAATTAAGTAAAGTAACAGCTTACAAAATTAATATTCAAAAGTCAGTGTCATTTTTACATACCAATGATGAACTTTCAAAAAGAGAAATTAAGAAAATAATCCCATTTTACAATTTTATCAAAAACGATAAAATACCTGGGAATCATATTAACCAAGGAGGTAAAAGATCTGTTCTCAGAAAATTATGTTATTGAAATAAGAAAGTGAAAAAGATACAAATCAATGGAAGCGTATATCATGCTCATGAGTAGAAAGAATCAACATTATTAAAATGACCATAATATCCAAAGCAATCTATTAAATTCAATGCCTATCAAAATACCAATGGCATTTTTCAGAGAGCTGGAACAAAATAATCCTAAGATTTATATGGAACCATAAATGATCTCGAATGGCCATGGCAATCTTGAGAAAGAAGAACAAAGTTGGTAGTATCACACTACTTGATAAACTGTACTACAAGGCCACAGTAACCAAAACAGCATGGTACTGGCATAAAAACATATATTAATCAATGGAACAGAATAGAGAGCCCAGAAATAAATCCACACCTATACATTCACTTAATATATGACAAAGGAGGCAGTCATACACAATGAGGTAAAGACAGTCTCTTCAATAAATGGTTTTGGGAAAATTGGACAAATAAATGAAAAAAAAAAAAGAAAGAAAAAGAAACTGGACCACCTTCTTATACCATATGCAAAAATAGACTCAAAATGGATTAAAAACTTAAATGTAAGACCAGAAATCATAAAACATCTAGAAGAAAAGATAGGCAGTAATCTCTGATATTGTTACTAGTAATTGACTTTAGGACATATCTCCTCGGACAAGGGAAACAAACAAAAAATAAACAAATACGACTACATCAAACTAAATGGTTTTTGTACAGCAAAGGAAACCATCAACAAAGTGAAAAGACAGTTGACTGAGTGGAAGAAGATACTTGCTTATGCTATATCTGCTAAGGAGTTAATATCCAAAATATATAAAGAACTCATATAACTCAACAACAAAAAACAAACAATCCAATTAAAAAATGGGCAGAAGACCTAACAGATATTCTTTGAAGGGAAAATATAGATAGCCAATAGACACATGAAAAGATGCTCAAGGTCTTTAATTATCAGAGAAATGCAAATGAAAAGCATAATGAGATATCACTTCACATCTGTCAGAATAGCTATCACCGATGAATCAAAGAACACATGTTGGTATGGATGTAGGAACCCTCATATATTGTTTGTGGGATTGCAAAATGGTACAGCCACTATGAAAAACAGTTTGAAGGTTCCTCAAAAAATTAAATATGGATATACTTTTTGATTCAGCAATTGTACTTCTGGATATTTATCCAAAAAAAACCAAAATGATAATTTGCGAAGGTTCATGGCAGCACAATTTACAATAGCCAAGATATGAAAGCAAACTAAATGCCCAGTGATAGATGATTAGATAAAGAAATTATGGTTCATATATATTATGCTGAGAGAAATAAGTCAGACAGAGAAATATAAATACCATATGATTTTACTTACATGCAAAATCTAAGAAACAAAAAGAACAAACTAATCAAAAATAGACGCACAAATATATAGGACAATCTGGTGATGACCAGAGGGAAGGGGTATTGGGGGGCTGGAGAAAGGGATAAAGAAGTACAAATTAATAGTTGATAGATGGTAACGGGGATGGGGAGCATAGCATAGGGAATGCATTCAGCAGTAATGTAAAGGTTACATGTAGAACCATGGGACAGAAAGAGCAATCAGGGGGATCATTTAATAAACTATATAAATGTCAAAACAAAGTACTGTGTCTTTGAAACTAATAATAAAATAAAACTTAAAAAATAAAAAAAAAATAAAAATATAATTAAGCCCATGGATGTCTGATTGCCAGGAGCCTATAGAAACTTAAAATTTTTTTTTTGAAATTTGCTACATTCATGGACCTTGAGGACATTAAATAAAATAATTTAGCTAGAAAAAAGATATATGCTGTGTAATCTCTTCTATATGTGGAATCTAAAAACAAAAGCCTGAACTCATAGCTACAATGAAAAGACTGGTGGTTGCTAGAGGTGGGGGAAGTGAAGGAGGTGGGTGAAATGGATAAAGGTAGCCAAAAGGGACAAATTTCTAGTTATAAAATAAATAAGTCCTGAGGATGAATACACAACCTGGTGACTATAGTTAATATTGTAGTGCATATGTAAAAGTTGATAAGAGAATAGATTTTAAAAGATCTAATCACAAATAAATGTGCAACTATGTGTGATGATGGACTCTAACTAGAATTATTGAGGTGATTATTTTGAAATATATGCATAAATGAAACCATTATGTTGTATACATGAAATGAATATAATGTTATATATCAATTATATCTCAAAGAACGTAAATTAAATTTTTAAAAGATGGGTTTAGTAAATAAAAATTGTAGAAAAATTTCTAGAATGCTATACCCACAAAAGTGTGTTTATTTCTATGTGATGAGATTAGTAGTGATCTGTTTTTTCTGCTTTATGATCATTTACATTATCTATAATAAAATATGTATTACTTTTTATTGAGATAATACATCATTTTCAATTAAATTTCTAAATGTAGCTTACATTTAGAAGTAAAATGATACCACCAATGTAAGATCAAGAGGCTTTTAAATTTTGCTTTTAAAGTTTTGACTGAATGCTTTAAGTACTAGAGATACAAACTTCTAGAGTGATGTTAAATATTTTTTCTTATATTTTCAACTCTTGAGTCATGCTTTAAGTAAAATAATTATAAGTGATATTTCATGACTAGACATATAGAAAAGAAGCATTATTCAAAATAAATAATGTTAAAGTTTTATAAAATATATACAGGACACAGATTTCACATGAAAACAGATTTGGAAATAAAGATTATTATACATTTTTTTTTAACTGTAATATTTCTTCAGGTGGTATCCATGGTGGTTTTCCTATTATAGGAAGATAATGTTTATACCAATGTTTATACCTTTAATATTAATTTCATTGGCAATTTTTCTCAACATTGTCTCATTCAGGGTGAGCTCAAAGATTATTCAGTTGAACTATATTTTCCAGAAAACAGTGAACACTTAAAGATTTGTTATCATTATTTTATTCCAAAAATAATAAGAAAAATAGAAAAAGAGTCATGATGAAGAAATTTTCATAAAATAGCTGGGAAAGTATTAAAATTCAATGATTGTTTCCTCACGGCTCAGTAGGATGTTGCAGATGGTTCTTGCTCTCTACCTGAATGTTTAAACTGGAGGGCAAACAAAACCCAGAGGCACTCTACTTTAAATATCATTTCAAAGAAAATCTTCTAGGTATGGAACTGAAGGTAACATGATATTTATTTTCTCCTATTCTAAAATCCCTGTTATGTTAACAAAGCATTTTGTTATTATTCTTTTTTTACCATTGTTTGAATACTATTAAATAAATGGGGTTTACATAATAATTTCTAAAGCTGACAATAGAAACCAAAAACTTTAAGTAATTCAAATTGTTCATATATCTAACATCATTTGAGACTTACAGCAGCCTATGAAGTGGACTGAGCAATTACTGTTTAATTTACTGCTAAGAAAACATCTGACTTTCCCAAGTTAAGTTGCAAGTGAATGACTGCGTGCCCAGAAGGAACTATAACCAAACAGATTTTTTCTTCATTATTATACTTCTATCTGCCTATCTATCTGCAAAATCAAAATTCCCTCAAAAAATGGAAATTATCTTTTTCATTAGTGTTCATAAATCTTGGGAGGATTATCTTTGCTTCAGTTGCAGAAAGTTAGAAAGAACATATTTGAAAGCAAAGAGAGACAGGGAGGGATTAGCACATTGAAATTCTTTACTAAAACTTTTCATATCTATTTGCAGTCATTTTTCCCTTTAAACTGTCTGGAAAATTGTTGATTTTGTCATTGATATTTCATTCCTTTCTCATTATTGTAAACTTTAGATGAAACGCAAACAAACAGCTTTGATGGATGATCAAAATCATTCACATTAGAAAATTTCAGATGAATCCATGGTTTTAATCAGTGATGAATTGACATACATGTATACTTCTAACTTTCTCATTTTATGATTTGTGTTTTATTCACATTGGGGCTGAATAAGATTTTACTCTTCGAAGGTGTGGCTTTTTTTGCCTGCTAGGATTTCAAATATAAGAGTATTTGTAGGTTGGAATAGATATGGGTGCTAGAGGTGAATTATAAAGAAATCAATGGCACTTTTGAGGGTCGCCTATGTTATAACTAGAAAAAAAGAACATACTTAATATACTGGTATATATTACTGTACCTATTTACACATCTTTAATTTGAGGAACTTAAATTTTTAATGCTGTAATTGCCTAAATACAAAGCCATATAGTAGACTTTTAAATTGTCCATGAATGGATGTGCTATTAAAAATTATGAGCAAATTCGTCAAGTTCCATATTGATAACTTTCATGAAGTCTTCCTGCTAGATCCTATAAATTTTGTATAAGAAATTAAAATACAGTTAACAGAAGCAGGAAATAGCTGGGAAAGTATTAAAATATGGCATACAATTTTAGATCTGAGATGGTCTTTGAAAATTAGATGGTTCAACATGATTATCTTTTCATAAGAGAAATAGAAGCCCTGAAAGATCAAGTGACTTATTGAGGTCAGAGAAATTATTTGTGTAATGGGTAGAAACAAAGCCCTCTTCATTGTTTTTCATACTTTAAATCTTCCTGTCATTTCCTTGAAATTACTAGCATTCAATGTCTATTTTCTCATTTGTGTATACTCTTGGTCATATCATTTTATCATGGTATACTGATCTGAAAAGGAGTTTAAATAATTTATCTTGTTACTCTCCTATTCACTATAGCTGTATGACCTTGAACATCTAACTTAACTGCTCTATAATTCTGTTTACTCATTAGTGGTATCCATTTGTGATTATTAGTATTCATCTCATAGGATTTTTATAAGGATTCAATGAGACAGTCCCTCAAAACCACTTGGTGTATCAACTGGCATTAAATTTGATGTTCTTTATTGCTTTTATTGTTAATAATTATTTTCATATAAAACATCATGATGATGAAGTAAAAAAAAAAAGAGATATAAGGAGAGTAAATCTATCCAGAAAATTATCTTTTTTGAAGAGTCCATAATTTTGAATTTATATGATCAATATAATCCTCCTAGATGAATGCTTAAAACACAAGGAATAGCCAAAATGTACAAACCAAATGTTTATCAATTGATACATGGATAAAGGGAATGTGTATATTCATATAATATGTTATTCAACCTTAGACACATTCAACGTACAGATGAAACTTGTTTAGTGAAATAAGTCAATCACAAAAGGAAAAATTCTATATAATTCTGTGGTACCTGTAGTGTCAAATTTATAGAGACAAATTGGAATCATGTTTCAGGGGATGGAAGGAGGGAGAAAATGAGGAATTACTGTTTACTTACTATGGAGTTTCCGTTTGAAAATGAAAAAATTCTAGAGATGGATGGTGGTGATGGTTATACCACAGTATGAATGTACATACCCACTGAGCAGCAAATTTTAAAATGGTTACAATGGTAAAATTTATGCTATGTATATTTTATCACCATTAAAGCAAACAAACAAAACAACATAAGAAAAGAGGGTTTCATGGAAGTATAAACATTATGAAGATCTATATCTCAGAAGTCTTGATAAAGAACTGAGATTAAAGGGCTGCAGTGTGCAGTGGCAGCAAATAGTGTGAATGAAGAAAATGTATATTCTTTATGACAACATAGTGGTTATTAGCACGTGGAAGAGAAATAAGTAATAATGCTGCAAAAATGCCAGGTCTTCCCAGATTTTCTGAGCCAGGAACAAAGAAAGAGGTGATCAGATCAGTCATTATCACCTAATCTCAAGGAGATAAATCATAGAATTTAGAAAAGAAGAGTGTTATAGCTATTTATTTTCATTGTTATTGAAGATAAAGAGTTAAAAGAAACTATTTTGAAAGTTTTATGTGTCAGAGACTATAGCGATTAGTTTACATAATCTCAATTTGCCTAATAAATATTCAAGAATATCTATCATTTTCAAGAATCAAATAGATCATCTGTCTAGGGAAAATATTCACCCCAAATATTCTACCCTCCTAGCCTAATATATAGGCTAAAAAAATCTACCATTAGAACTTGAAATGTGTGTGTGTGTGTGTGTGTGTGTGTGTATCTGTGTCTGTGTCTGTGTCTGTGTGTCTGTGTCTGTGTATATGTGAAGGATTATCTTCTAAAAGATCAAACACTATACTTTCTTATGAATTTATTTATAGGTAGTGACAACTTATAGGCATAAGTTTCTGAAAGAGTTAAAAAGAGATATTTAATATCTTTCCAAGAAAGCTAAGAAATAACATCTTAACACTACTTCTCCTATGGCTTAAGAATGAGGGTCATCAAAACTAGATAGGCCAGATATTAAAGAATCTAGTTTTGGAAATCAGACAGGTTCACTGTTGTGGTCCACAGTCCTAGGTGAAGGCAAAGTGGCAGGTATAATTATGAGGAGCAGACTAACCAGAGACAACTCAAAGGGGGATAAGACAGAGGAGAATTAATGAGTAGGTCTGAGATTTATTATTAATTTTCTATGTAACCTTGCACAATTTAATTTCTTTATGACTCAATTGTCTCATGTCTAAAATGAGGATTTTAGTAGTATTTAACTCAAAGTGTTCAAGGGAATATAAATTAAAGTAATACCAGTAAAATAAGTAGTGCATAGAAAATTCACATAATGTGCAAATAATTAAAAGATGTAAATAACACAAATAATAGAAAAATAATAAAGTTATTGAGAATAACTAATATAATTACTAATATTATAAAATCATATAAGTCATTAATTATATTTAATTATAATTAAAGATAATTATATAATATTAATTTTAATGATTATAAGAATAACATATTACTTTTGTGCCAAGCCTAGTGCTAAATGTTAACAAGTATCACAGTACTTAATATTCCCAACAACCCTATGAGACCTGTATTATTATTTTTACACACACACATATCCATCTATACTCTGACTAGAACATAAGACAGAGAAGATAAATAACTGAAAACCACTACGTGGCAGAGTGAAGATTTATATCCAGGTAATCTATCTTCAGAGCTCATGTGCCAAAGAGACAGTACATGTTCAATGAATGGAGTCAAAGGTACTACTTGTGTGTTATCACACCAGCAAGCCATTAATTTAAAGGGAAAAAAGAGCATAGGTCACATTAGTCTACATTAAATGTCATTGATTAATTTTTTATACTTCCATTCTCAGTTTCAAAAAATTGTTCTCTTATACTGTAGTCTCCCCTTATCCAAAGGGACTATATCACAAGATCCCTAGTGGATATCTGAAACCAAGGATAGCACTGAAACTTCTATATGCTATTTTTTTTCCTATACATATATGCCTTCTCACATAAAGGTAGCACTTTATGGCTTCTTTTTGGTATATCTAAATTGCCAGGATCACTACTCTTGCTCTTTGGGGCCATTATTAAGTAAAATAAGGGTTACTTGAATGTAGCGCAGTGATACTGCAACAGTTGATCTGATTTCGTGATGGCTTCTAAGTAACTTGCAAATTATTATGTTAAAGAGGTGGAGTTTATTAATATATGAATGCACAAGATAGTCTTAAAACACTCTCAGCAATATGTAGGGTAACAAAAGAAAAAAAATATTCTGAAACTTTTAGCAGAGCCTACTTATATGTAAAGCTGAAATGACTACAAAGAGTTATTAAAAAACAGAAAACACATCATCTTCTGGAAAACACTGCTTGTATTGTTGAATCACTTTGCATTTTAATGTATAAATTTATTCCTGGCTTTTCCATTGAAAGAGTCAAACCATTTGGCATTCTGTGTGAGACATAAATGTATTAAAAATGTGCAGCAGCATTTATTAAAATATATAAGGGAACAAAGTCTAGGATTAATTTTCCCCTTCACTTTTTATTTCAGGGCCACCACTAGGGCATTTAATATGGGTTAAACCAGATTCAAAAAGCTTTCACTAGACAGTTAACACAAATGACTAAGAGCTTCATCAGCACATATTGTTTAAATATATTCAATAGAGGAATTGGACTGTTCATCGCATTATAATTTATAGGGTTTTTGTTTTTGATTACATAAGGGAAATGCATTTTTTTATGCCTTAAAAGCATTCTTTTGTGATGTCAAAAATGTATTACATTATTGTTCAGAAAATAGCGTTTCAATTTGGTGGGGAAGTCTAAAATCACCGGAGTGGAAAAGATAACAAGTAGATTTTCAAAGTCTTGCCATTTGTGATTTTTTTTTCTTCAAAAGTTCTTTTTTTTTTTGGTTAGATAATGAGCGCAGCTCTGCTCAATGGCATCTTCCAATTCTTTCTAAGTGTTTAAGTCTTATATTTAGTATATTTGAAGAAAAGCAGTTTAAACAATTAAAATAAGTAGTTACATTCCAAATAGGCATAAGGAAATAAAATGATGTTGAAAATAAAGGTTTTTTTTTTTTTTTTACATTTGGTGTTAGTATAAAAGTAATTCAATCTCCACTTAGATAATACCTGCAGTAACTATATGGATCAACTGCTCCATCAAAGATGATTATAGGAAATAAACTGCTAAAGAGGCAAAGCAGCTTTTCTTATAGTAAAGTTTATCAACATATTAAAAGAGGATCATTTTCTGAAAAGGTCCTTTGTAACCATTTTCCCCCTCCTCAAACAACAACCCATTTCTTTCCTATGCAAGTCCCTATGTCCCCCTCTCCTCTGTTTATCTGACTTCTTATTGTCCTGTGCACACTCATTATCCTCTTAACAAAGACAATAAAGAGGCACCGCTTACTCTGAAAATATTGTGAACTCTTATCAGTCAAAAGTAAAAGGACAGTTTCCTTTCACTGGGACTTTGCTGTAGTGACTGTTTCTGTAGGTCAACCGATGAAGGAAAAGCTTTCTTTTAGATCATATCCCTCATTGTTCAGAGAGCTCAAAACCAAGATAGAGTTATTTGAGAAAGGAGACACCCAAGCCATACATCTCCCCTCCCTTTTTTCCTCTCCAAAGAAAATGATTTGCATACACATGTTTCCTTCTGAGCTTTCTCCAAGCCTGCTTTTGACAGATACTATCTGGAAAAGTGACTGGAGAGGGAAAAGAAGTACACTAATCAGGCATTGCCAATGAAGGTTAAGGCAAAGCGGGACTCTTCATTTCTGATGGAAAGATAACCCTGGGGAGATAGATGCCCCTTTCCAGCTCCTGAGGACTTTTTTTAGATCTCTTTTGAAAGCAACTCATTCTGTAAACTCTGGTAAACTATGTATATTTCCTGTAGTTGTACTTATCCATCTAAAATTCATTTAATTATAAATATTCTACATATTATGGGTCTCTTTGAAAAAATAAAAAAATGTGAAATTATTTTAAAGTATTATTATGAATTCATGAATATAAAGAATTATTATCCTTAGGAAATCAACTAGTAACTAGTCCCAAAAGTATTATTCTCAGCAGCCCTACACTTACTATACATATATATATATATATATATATATATATATATATATATATATAGAGAGAGAGAGAGAGAGAGAGAGAGAGAGAGAGAGAGAGAGAGAGAATCTCCTCTCTTAATTACCTTTGATTAGCTTGACCTGTGTAAAAACATAGAGGTAAATGTTCTGTTTATTTAAATTATACTCTACTTCTGCCTTGACTTAGTCTTATGTCACAAACTATGTGTATCTACTTCTATTACAGTAATTATATTGTTACATACAAAATGGCCTTTAGATTAGTGCTTTTCAAATATTTTAAACAATGCAATTGTTCAAATAATCTCTCATTCAAAACTTTAAAATATAAAGTAAATAAATTTTAAGTTTATTGATTTTTTTAATTCAACCACTAAAGCAATGATACTGTTTAGGTGAGGACCAAAAGCAATAACACATTTGCCTGTTTCTCTATCTTTCAGAATCTGGTGTTTTTCCCAATTTACACTCTAAGATGAATCTTTTGAGTCCTCACAGAGTCATTTGAGAAGTGCCTCTATGGGGCATACTCAGTTCTCACTTGGTCCCCCTCTTCTCATTTTCCCTAACACTGAGAAAGCAAAACATTTAGATATGGTTTTTTTGACATGGCTATGGTGGTACCTCAATATTAATAAAATGGTAACATTCACCAAACTCTTATTTTGTGCCAGAAACGACACACAAAGTAATTTATACATTATGTCTCTTTTAATTATTTTTTAAAAGCTACATCAGAATACAAAATACTTATTTTATTGCAAGTCTTATTACATTTTTATTCTATTGATAGATGTGCACTATACACCAGAAACCCATTTGTAGATAATACAAGATACGAACCACAAAAACCATAGTCACTAGGTAAATCAAAAAGCACTTTTAACTCACAGTGTCATTTGTTGGGTAGAAAAGTAATTGACCTTCCTTGGATGTAATCCATTAATTTTCTCAAGATGAAAGAATTGTCAATCAATGCATTTGTCGATCTTATAAACTCAGCTATACTTAAAGGCATTAAAATCACATCAGAGTCTTGCTATTTGCCTCTCTGCATTCACTTATCTGTGCTAGAAATGGGGTACAGAGATGTTATGGATCTATATAACACCTTCAGATAAATCATAATTAGAGCATTCAGTGTTATAATACTTAATAAAATGCTATTTTTGTATATGATTACAAAGTCACATGTGTCTTTATATGTCTATGAATATGCACACTATATGACTAAATATTTATTGTATGTTTTATACATGTATGTGTGCATGTGCATATATGTACATCTGTATATATGAATATATGTAATCTATAGGTATACACAGATACATCTCTGCTGTTTGGTTAGATACCTCAGGACACATTTTGCTAAATAAATTTATATCATATTTATATTAATATTTAAAACATAAGCATATGAAATTTTCTTTAAAATATAACAGAATTTGAATTAGCAATTAATAAATTAAATAAATGAACATCTAGGATTTATTTATTGGCAAAAGTAAATTTCTATTATTTTATGTTTTTCCTGTGAGCAAAAATGAGGAGAATTTTTATGGGAAATAACTCTAATTTTGAAAATGTTTAGCTGCCAATATACATTAGAAAATGAAAATGGCCTCTATTCAGGGTAGTAAATGCTCACCAAAGCTCTCAGAATGTGACTTAGTCATGCTGTTAGAATTTGATAGAAAGAGTCCCCAAAGGCAAGACCATTACCTGTGAAGAGAACATCTCATCTGATACCTCTTTTATGTGCAGAAATTGACAAAAAAGGGAGAAATATACTCCTTATGAAGAGATTAGCTCTCAGATAAAGTTTTCATCCTGAGAAGTGACTTTTCCATGCTCCCTCAATCCAAACAACAAGCATGTAGTACATTTTGAAGATGGAGAGTCAGCTGTGCCCCACAGCTATGAGAATCTGATACACTAGCTCTCTAGCCAGCTAGCAGAAAGACAGATACTCTCACTTGTGGAGGGAATGGATCACCCACAGATGTTTAGAAGAAGAGAAGTGTCTATGTTCTTTGGTAAGCTCGTCAAAATCAACCTCTTAATCACAGGCACAGAAAGAATTGAAATCAATGCCCAGCCTGTTATCACATCATTCAACATATTTTTAAACCACCCCCTCTTTCATCCTTAAGTGGAAAATAAATTATTTGAGTTGAAATTCTTTGGTCCTAGAGCAAATTGGTACCACATACCATGTGAAGAAAACCCTAGATTTTTTAACCCCAAAGTTGCTTAAGAGCAACTTCCACTTATAGAAAGCAAAGATCTATATTTTCACTCTCAAAGCATTCTAAATGTAGAATTAATGTTTGCTTATGAGTACAATTTTGTTCTCTCCTTGTCCTACTAAAGCTGTATAAAACTTATTTGGCAAACATGTACATGCTGGGATCTTTGTTTGCTAGGTATGGCTTTGTCACCTAAAAGAAATGGTACTGTGAGATAAAAGGTTCAGTCCTAAAAAGATATTGTTGGTAATCCTTCATTAAAAGGAAAAGCCCAAAGAAGTATTATTTTCTCAGCCCACTTAAGTTCATTAATAACAATATTTAATGGTTACAGGTAACAATGTTATACTAACAGTATTTGATACCAGAGTTTATTTTTATTTTTCAATTAGAATTAACTTTCAATATTATCTTATATGAGTTTCAGATGCACAGCAAAGTGGTTAAACATTTATGAAATTTAGGAAGTAATCTACTTGATTAGTTTAGTGTGCATCTGTCACTATACATAGTTATTACAATATTATTGACTATATTCCTTATGCTGTACTTCACATTACTGTGACTATTTTGTAATCAACATTTTTTCACCCAGTTCCCAAACCCTTCTCCTATCTGGTAACCATGTTTGTTCTTTGTAACTATGAGTCTGTTTCTTTTTTGTTTGATCATTTATTTTGTTTTAGATTCCATATGTGGAGATCATATGCTATTTTTCTCTAGCTGACTTATTTCACTTAGCATTATATCCTATAGGTCCATTCATGTTGTCACAAATGGTAAGATTTTATTCTTCTATGGCTGAGTAATATGTACCATTTCTTCTTTATCTAATAGCCTGGTGATGGACACTTAGGTTGCTTTCATATCTTGGCTACTTTAAATAATGCTCCAATAAACATAAGGATGCAAATATCTTTTTTGAATAAGTGTTTTAGATTTCTTCCAATAAATACCCAGAAGCAGAATTGCTGGGTCTTAAGGTAGTTCTTTTTAATTGTTTCAGAACTTCCATACTGTTTTCCATAGTGACTGCACCTATTTGCAATCTCAACAGTTCATGAGGGTTCCCTTTTCTTCACATTCTTGTCAATACTTGTTTGTTAATTTATTGATGAGAGACATTCTGACAAGTGTGAGATTTATCTCATTGTGGTTTTAATTTGCATTTCTCTGATAATTAGTGATGCTGAGCATCAGTTCATATATTGATTGGCCATCCATATGTATTCTTTGAAAAAACATCTATTCAGGTCCTCTGCCCATTTTTAAATTAGATTGTTTGTTTTTGGTGTTGAGTTATACAAGCTTTTTAAAATAAATTTTGGATATTAACCCTTTAAAAGATGTGGCATTGGAAAAGATATTTTCTCTTATTCAGTTGGTTGTCTTTTTGTTTTGTTAATGGTTTCTTTTGCTATGCAAAAGCTTTTTAATTTAGTCCTATTTATTTTTCTTTTGTTTCGCTTGCCCCAAAAGATATATCAGAAAAAAATATTACTAAAAACAATGTCAGACAGTTTATTGCCTCTGTTTTTTTTCTAGAAGTTTTATGGTTTCATATCTTACATTTAAGTTTTTAATTTATTTTGAGTTTATTCTTGTATATGGTATAAGAAGGTGGTCCAGTTTCATTTTATTGCTGTCAATTTAACACCATTTACTGAGTAGACTGTCTTTACCCCATTGTACATTCTTGCCTCCTTTGTCATTGGTTAATTGACCACATAAATGCAGGTTTATTTCTGGGCTATTTCATTCTGTTGACCTATGTGTCTGTTTTTATGCTAATACCATGCTGTTTTGATTACTATAAACTTGTAGTATAGTTTGATATCTGGTTGTGTGATACCTTTAATTTTGTTCTTTCTCAAGGTTGCTGTGGTTATTTGTGGGTATTTTGTGGCTCCATATAAATGTTCAGATTATTTGTTCTAGTTCTATTTATTGTATCTTCTTCAGTTTCTTTCTTCAATGACTTATAATTTTTAGAGTACAGGTCTTTTACCTCCTTAATTAAATTTACTCTGAAAATTACACATTATTAAAGAAAGAAATTGAAGATGAAAATAAATGAAAGCATATACTGTGCTCATGGAAAGAAACAATTAACATCGTTAAAACAGCTATACTACCCAAAGCAATCTATAGATTCAATGCAATCCCTCTTAAAATACCAATAGCATTTTCACAGAACTAGAACAAAGGACTTTTGTTTGTTGGGAGTTCTTTGATTACTCATTCGATTTTGTTAGTGTAATCAGTCAGTCTAGGTTTTCTCTATCTTGATTCTGTCTTGGAAAATTGTATGTTTTTAGAAATTTATGAACTACCTCTTTCTTTATATGCTTGATGTGACAAATGATGTAATGGCCAGGGGCCATTTTGAATAGCAGAAATGTGGTTTTGTAAAAACATATCTCTTCAGTCACTTCTGTTTGTCATCTCTTCCTGCAAAGTATTTACTCTTATACTTCACCATAATCCAAACACAATTACTCCATTTTCAAGTTTACTCTTCTCATAAGTCCATTGCCATAGCTCTGAGCTTTTTCTTGGGCCCAATAGAATTTCCTACATGAAAGAATCTGATTGGCTTAGCCTATTTAATGGGTTAGCTTTCCATATGTTAGGTGTCGTCCTTCAGTCCCATCAGATGTGGCCAAGAAAGGATGGCAATATGTTATAAACATGGCTATTTTGTGGGTTGAAATGGGTAGTTTACAAAGAAACACTGTGAGTATTGGGTAGGTAGTCTAATGGTATCACTGTTAGCTACTTATTTCTCAGGCTCGGTCAGTAAGTAATGAGATAAGCAAAAAATAAAATTTCAATTGTTTGCTTCTCTATAGTAAAGCCAAAATTGTCATATGTGTATGTGTGTATATATGTGTGTGTGTGTGTGTATATATATATATATGATTTATTAATTCTTCTTGTAATTCTTCTTGTCATTGATTTAAGTCTAAACACTTCTTCCCACGCAGTTTAATTATTCAGTTTACACATTTGTCAAAGTTCAGATAAATGTTATTATAACCTTATATACTCACACCTTGTTCAATGCCTGACATAGTATTTAATTAACATTTGAATAAATAAGTTAATAATTCTTGAGTGAGTATATATGCTTATACATGCATTGAACCATGTTATGCTAGAAAATTAGAAAAATATTCTTTTCAAAATGGAACATTAGAGACATGTCTTTTTTGTTGCTATTCCATCCAGCAATAAACATGTATTTTATTTTGTCTTCTCTTAATTTAATTACATTTACTTTTCTTTTATTTCATAAGATAATCTATTCTACTTTCATTTTTGCTTTTTTCAATTTTGTGTTGTTGAAAAAGAAATCACCCTCACAACTAGATAATTAAAATTATGGATTTTTGACTTAAGTTTTTGTTTAGATATTGAACGTGTGGAGATGTAGTACAATTTTGTTGTTGTTGTTGTTATTGGTATCTGAGGTTCAAAGCCTGACCTTTTGCCTCCAAATGGCAACTGATGATCTGGACTTTAATGGGGATATTTAATCAAATTTTTAAATGTGTTTGAATACATTTTTTTTTCTGTAAATGATTATGACTTGGAACTGTGCTGCCTGCTATCAATTACACTCTGTAAAGTCAAGAATATATTCTTTCCTGGTATATTTAAAAGTATACTCCAATGCTTTAAAGTGCTCAACTTGGCCAAAATAGTGTAAGCAAAATAAACACTTTTTCTATTAATGGAACCATTTTGTTCTAAAACTGAGACATTTATTGAGAATAGAATTCTCAACCAAAGATAAAATGATGGCCAAAGTTGCTTATTTTATAATAATGATTCTCTGGGAAAATTTAATGGATAAGAAAGAGAAGATTTCCTCTGTGCTGAGAAATAAGCAGTGCATTAAACTAGCCTGAGGATAAATGCTACTTCCTACACCTCACTTTATGTATAAGTTTCTACTGTTACTTGTGAAATAAATTCCAAACTATTCAGATTGATGTGGCATTCCTTAGGCTGGTCTTACTCTACACTTCCAACTTTGTAGAGAAGCCAGTCTTTTCGTTATCCCACAATCCAAGCTTATTCCAGATTTGTAATATTGCTCATCATTGTGCTCCTCATCTTCCTCTGAATCTCCTACTCAAATTTCAGAGCCCAGCTAAATGAATGTAAGTCAGTTAGTGTCTGTCTCTGTCTGTCTCTGTCTCCGTCTCTGTCTGTCTCTCTCTCTCTCTCTCATCTTGTCTTTTCAAAGAGGTAAGTTAGTAACATTAATTCATAGAATCTGTAAAATAGTGACTAGCCCATATATCAGTGGATCTGTTGTTGTGACTGTTATGGATATCAAGTGCTTTTTTTAGAGACAGACGCGAGTTATGATTAGACAGTGATATATACTGGAAGTGGTAAAATGGACATGATGAAAGCCAAGTTTCCCCTCTGCACAACCCCACCATCATCACAAGATATTAAATAGTTTATTTACATCAGATAAATGTGTTAAATAGTATATCATGTAAATAAAATTAATGTTTTAAAACAACTGATCATGTTCCTTATATCAAAATTTCTGTTTATAATCTCTTTGGCCAATGTAAAGTGCTTAGTTATCAACACGAAGAGAAATGTTTTAAGGGTGATCAATAAGTTTTTTAAAAATAATTTTCCATGCCTGAAGTGTTCCCTACAAAAACTTTAGCTCAATTGTTTTGTCACTGTGCCTTGTTGAGTTTACTATTATTCATTTGCCTGGTATTACTTCCTGTCTTGCATTCACTTAGATCAAATTCATTTATCTTTCAAAGCCTTATTCATATCTCATGTCTTCTATGAACATTTTTCTGAATATTGAAATAATTTCATCATTTTCTTTTGTAACTTTGGGCTGTACAAAGGTTTAATGGAATTATTAATGTAAAATTTTAGAACAAGAAGAGATGTTAGATATTATCTGGTCCCATTTGTAATTTTACAAATAAATAAACCTAAGTCCCCTCAATTCCCTTCTCTTATATCCCTGTTTTGCAAAGCTCAATTTTCCTTATGTGATACTTTAGCTTTTATTTTAAAAGTTATTATCTATTGTGTCGATTATAAAATGCTTTTCTATGAATGTTGTTGTCATTTTCTCTCTTCACATGTATATTATATATATATATAAATTGTACATAGCTATGCATATTACATATACACATATCTAATATATATACATGTATATATTTACACACACATTTCTACTGTAAGAATTTTCTCATCAATTAAGACTCTCATTAGGCTAGCAATTAAAGTCTCATGTCTCAAGACATCCCTAAGTCTAGAAAAATTGAAATTATTGGTTATCCTATACCTGGTTACCCTCTTTATTTATAAACATAATTTTTATATCTATAGTATCCTATTTAGGTATTGTATAACTTTTATTTAACAATTCCTCTGATGCTAAATATTTAGGTTTTTTTCGAGTGTTCAACACACCCAGTTTTTTTTTTATTTCTCTTAATTAAAACCTCTAAACTAAATGATACAGACTATCCAAAGGCAAACATTTGTGCCCTAGATCTGAGTTACTACAGTAGCCACAAAACACATTTGGCTACTGACCACTGAAAATGTCACTAGTCCAAATTGTTATGTACTGTAAGCATAAAAACCACCTCAGATTTCAAAGACTTAATACTAGAAGAAGAATGTATCTAATTTACATTTTTATACTGATTTTACATTAAAGTGTTAGTACTTTAGATATATTCAATAAAATGTTATTAAAACTAATTTTATCAGGCAAAATTATAGAAATGAAAGATAGTAATTATAAGGGGTTAGAAACCTAGGTAACAGGAGGTCGTGGGAGATGGTTTCGATTGTTAAAAGGCAGTAGGAAGACCCTGGTGGAGATCAAACTGTTATGTCTTGACTGTGGTAGTAGATACATAAACTGACATATGTAATAAAATTGCAAAAAAAAAAAAATGAAATTCACATACATATACACAGATGAGCACAAGTAACTGCAGAAATAAGAATAAGATTGACAAATTTCATCAGTGTTAATATCCTGGTTATGATATTGTTCTCTAGTTTTATAAGATTATATCTTTGGAGAGAATGGGATAAAGGATAGAAGGAACTCATATTATTTCTTACAACCACATATGAATTTATTAGCATCTTAAATTATTTAATTGAAGAATAATTTTACTTTTTTCAACTTTGATATGACTACTAGAAAATTTTAAATTTTATATGTTCTCTATAGATTTCTATTGGATAATGCTGCCTTATGAAAATTGTATATGTACCACCAGGAATTACTCAAATATTCTGTTAGAATAAGGCACCCTTCCTTTATTTTTTACCACTCAACCCACTCCATAAAGGGATATATAATAATTCTCCTCCTTATCAATACATCACTACACAATATGAGGACTGATATCATTATTTTCAGAGAGTTATGTCAGTCCTTAGCTTTTATGCTAATAGATAAAATTTTTTTAAACTCTAAAATTTTTATGAAAGCGGGACCCTGAAATTATCTCTGTAGCCTTACTCCTAAACTGCCATATAGCTCATCTTATATGCTTGCAATTTCAGAGTCTCACTCCTGCTGAAAACCTAATGTTGACACCATCTATAAGAGTTCTGAGAATTTCCTGAGTCAATATCACACTCCAAAGGTAGTTCATCTTTCAAAAGTAAAGAGAATATAATACTATTCTGGGAATGCTGAAGTCTGGCTGTATGAGCTGATATATTTATCCAGTTTAATGATATCCCTGCCCCAAAGCTTCCTGTTTATTTTGAAAGCCCATTACCATGAGAAGCTAGTTTCCTTGGTGTATAGAGTCCAATAGCCTTCCTCATTAATTGGCTATATGTTTCACCATTATCTCACAATATAATCCTTTCTGAATTCCTCCTCTACTGAGGGCTTAACTTCTTTAACTTCTTTTCTCACTTATATTCCAATTAGAACTGAACAGTTTATGTTATTCCTATAAAGGTATATATAAAATTTTAAGGTGTATACACAGTGTCAAAGCTGTCTTAACCTGTCAACTTTCTGACTTTTAAATCCTACTTGTCCCCAACAACTGCTTAATTAATTTTAGATATTCAACAATCTGGGTTTGTAATAACACTCTTGGTTGAACAGAATTTCTTTCCCCCATGAGCCACAAGTGACACAAACCTGGCCAGAGGAGAGTAAAAGAAACTCGATGGCATGAGTTGTACTTAAATGGAAGGTAAGATGTTATGGTGGGCCACAAAGAAGAACACACAAACAGGCAGAAGGTGAGTATTATTAAATCCTAAATAAGATAAAGGAAAAGATAACAGTGGATTAGGTGGAGGAAATTCACAAATACTGAGTGCCAGCTAATAAGCTAGGCATTTAAAATTTATTTCTCATTTAATTATTTCAGTAATGTTATGAGGTAGACATCATATTAGATTACATATGAGGAACTAAGCCTCAGGTTACATACAAGAATCAAATAGTATTTATGCATTTGACTCTATTTCTGACTGACTTCAAAAGTTGTGCTTTATCTACCACAAAGCCTCATGAAGATGTTGAAGTTCAGTCTTCAAGAAAGACATTAGATCCCTCTTCATTCTAGCTATGAAGGAAGTGGTAACAAGTTATATCCAGATGATTAGAAAAGTTATTGTACAACATATGGGTCTGTCCAGTCTAGCAGACAGGGAGCTCCATCAGCAGAAAGAAGCAGAGGCAATGGCCTCTAAAGGGTAGCAGTATGTTCTGTCAGCCCCTGCCTACCCACCTACACTGATGGATGGTTTTTTCATCACAGGTAGTGGGAACTGGACAAAAAGGATATCAGCAAGCTCAAGTCTCTAAACAGTGAACTCTAGAACTAGTTCACTGTGCCGAGGGTAAAATCCCAATTATTTCGATTTAGCTTTATTCTTGTTGTCTTGTATATCTCTCTAAGAGTAGAGGCTTTGGCATTTTGCTTAATTTTCATAAGTCCCTGGTTATATCTGATCTTGCCCAGCTCCCAGAACAAAACAATTGTTTATGTTCATAATAAAACCTGCAGCTGCACCACTGGCTTGAGTTTGAGCATTATTTACTATGTAGACTTCACTCTTTGTATTGAGCCTTCTCAGATATTAACATTTAATCTAATCAAGCAATATTTATTAAATTTGCACACTAGTCAGCTACTTTTAAGGGGCAACATCTATAACTAGACTAATTTTTTCATTCATCATCCTGCCAAATTCAACCTTCATCTCTTAACATCTTTGCTCATATAGTTGAGATCCTAATGTTCCAGACAGCCAAACCTAAGAAAGCAAGAGAGGGTCATATTGGTTTTCTTGAATGTGTTCAAAAGGGACAAAAAAGAAGACTGACAGCAGTCCACTGATAAAAAAATAACACACAGATTACCATTGGTAAAGACACAGGAAATATTGTTAAATTTTTGTTTTTAAGGTTTCAAGGTAACATTCCTCAGTAGTCTACTAGTTGTTGTTTTACACTTCAGGTATTTGAATAAAGATTTGAGACAAGAGATATGCAATGACTCTGTGAATATAATGAGTCCTTAGAATACAGGCTTTAACGATACTCAAGTTTTTTGGTGGGGGGGAAACTATCTCCAAGAAATTACACGGGTACTTTTGTTTCCTGCTTTAATTTTAGTCCATTCCATTTTCTCTCTTTTCTTTTAATATTTGGTTTCTGCGTTAGAATTCTCCTGAGAAATAAAACCAATAGATTATATATATATATACACACACACACACACACATTATATATAATATACAATATTATATATAATATATATTTTATATATTATGTATATAATATATAATATATACATATATATGTATATGTATATATGTACATATGTATGTATGTATATGTATATGAATAGCTTATTTCTTTAGAGAATTTGTTCACTCAGTTATGGAGGCTAAGAAGTCCTTTGATATGTCTTCTGCAAGCCTGAGAACCAGAAATGCCAGTGGTATTTTTCAGCCCAAGTTCAAAGGTATGAGAATTGGGGGGTAAATGGTGTAACTTCCTGCATAATATGGAAGACCTGAGAATATAAGTCCTGGAGTTCAAAGACCTGAGGACCAGGATCTCCAATGTCTGCAAGCAGAAGAATGAGAGTTTGCTCTCCAGCATTTTGTTCTATTCAGTTCCCCAATCAATTGATTTCCACCCATACTGGTGATGGCAAATCTTTAACTCAGTCTGTTGATTCAAATGTTAAACTCATCCAGAATGCTCACTGACAAACAAGAAATATTTTACCAACTATCTGGATATCTCTTAGTTCATTCAAGTTGACACATGAAGCTATTGCGGTTCTCATGCTATTATCTGTTTCTTATCACTGCTTCTCCTGACCTCCTATATGTAATTCACCATGTTTTATACTCCTTTGCATGATTTCTAACTTTTTACTTTGTCTTAGCCCCCTTGATATAACACTCACACCTCAAAAAACTATAGGATGTGATTATCTCAATTCATACACCTAATCACCCAACTCTTTCTCCTTCTGTGATGGACAAGCTGAAGTAAAATACAGCAAGGGATCACTAGAGGCAAAAGTGATCCAGGACCTAGGTCCTTTTTCTCCTAGTACTTGCACTTTCCAGTACTGGTTTATTTGCCTGTGTCTTTCCCTTCTTTGAAATATAGTTATAAACTTCTCAGAGTTGAATTTATTTTATTCATTCATCTGGGACAGCCTTCTTATCCTAAACAAATAGACAGTCTTTTTCCTTGGCTCTGTAAAATGAATTATTTTTTTTCTGAGAGTCCATAATGAATTTTTGTGTTCTTAATTAGATCATTAAACCAAGGGTTGAGATCATAACATGTCATCCTAATGATATCTATTTAATCAAAATGTCCATTTGTTTTCATTACACCAAGTTTAGAAAGCAATTCCAAAGTGCTTTCCAGGATGTTAATTGGTCTTTCAGTTTTACGTGTGTGTGTGTGTGTGTGTGTGTGTGTGTGTGTGTGTGTGTAGGTAAAGAATGTGCTACAATGAATAAGAAGATAATTTTTAGGTTACTCACTGATTCCCTCTTTCTGTTTCTCAAAATCCTCTATCTTCAGTGTTCACCTTAAGTTTCAGCTTATCTAAGAAATCTAGACAAGGGTAGCCTATAATTTTTTTAGCACTCTAGATGATCATTAATCTCCATTTATCTATTTATCTATAAAAGAACTAGCAAAGAAATCACCCAGCATAGGGGAAAACTTCTTACCTAATGTCTCTTTCAGAAATGGCCACAGATGGCAACAGATATCAGTAGCTCTCCCATCAGGGAAAAGAAGGACAGCCAAGTTAGCTGACAGAAGAGCTTACACTGAGAGAGAAGTCCTAGTTATCCTTGTGCAATAAGACATAGATAGAGTTTAAAACAGGTTTCTCAATGTTTGGTCCCAAAGTAGCAGCAACAAATCACCTGAGTATTTATTATGACGTTCCATACCAGAATTACTGAATCAGAAAAGCTGGAGATGATTCCAGGTGATTCTGAATGCAGGGTAGAGTTGGGAAAGGCTATAGAAGAATGGACCTATTAAACAATCCCTGGTTACTTAAAATGTTATATATACCTCAACAACATATATAGTGGTAAGCAACTTCTGACATGGTTACCAGAGAATGCCAATTTTTGGCATTCTTCTCTTGTATAATCCTCTCCCCTTGCATATTAGCTGGACCTAGTATTTGCTTAGACTGGAATATGGTCATGAGCGTACAAAAGACCCTGACTTTCATCTTGCTAATACTCTCTCCCTGGCTTTTCTTGTTTGCTTGTTCTGATGAAACAAACTGATGAGTGACATGTGGTAAGGAACTGAGGGCAGCCATTGACAATCATGAGCAAAGAACTAAAGCTCTCATTTCAATAGTTTGGAAGAATCTGAATCCTGCCAACAACTACATGGATAGCTTAGAAGTGAGTCCTTCCCAAATTGACCTTCGAATGAGTCTCTTGCTCTGTACAAAACCTGATTACAATCTGTGATTGATCTTAAAGCAGAAGATCTGGCTAAACTATCTCAAGTTTCCTAATCCATGAAAATGATGAGATAATAATTGCATGTGTTGTTTTAAAAGTGTTCATTTATGGAAATTTGTTATACACTAGTAGATAATGCACACATATTCTATATTGACATACATATTTGATTTGTAACATAATTCAGCTTAATAAGTATTTAATGAGCATGTGTGGCATTAAACATTAGGCTCTCCAGTAGCTACAGTAAATATATTAGGAAATATTACCTACTCTTAAAGAGAAAACATTTCTTTTTTAAAAATAGAAATGTTTACTTACATGGCATACTTAGGGTATGATACTAGGAAGTAAAAAGTAAAACACTAGACTTAAAGCTAAATCTCAAAAATGTAATACTATAATCAGTAAAAAAAAAAATTTTGAGAGAATAGTGTTATTTCTCAGTAAGCACACACATATGGACCAATATCTTTAAGCCAAACATTTAATCTTTATGTCAATCTTATAAAATGTATATCAATAATTTCATTTTTCAGTTGAAAAAGCAGTAAGTAGTTTAGAAACAGTACTTACCCAAGTTGTTACATAGCAGAGCCAGGTTTGCACACCCAGGCTGTCAAACTCTAGAACTTTTGTCAGAAACAACTGCAACAGTCTGACTCCATAATTTAGCGATAACATTTATCTTGTTTCCAACTATGTCCCAACATATTTATATTCCTGGCAAATGATAGACACTGGTATTTTATTAAGAATGAAATTCAAGACAGGCATAGAGAGCAAGTAAAGAGTGATTCTTGTCTCTGCTTAACTACCCAGATTTTACTTACCCACTTTTCACCTACTTTTCTTGGGATTCTTCTATGTTAGAAAATACTCCCATTACTACATAACAGAAACACTCAACCCAGAGTTGTAATGCTTTGTTCAAAGTTAGTGTTCTCTAAATGCAAGTTTATTCCTATGGCCCTCAAGTATTGGTCTATATGTGAATCACCTGGGGAAGTTTTTAAAACTACAAACACCTAGGCTCCATTCTTGAAGATTCTCATTTCATAGTTCTGACCCGGGATCTAAGATTTGGAATTCTTTTTTAACTGATTCCCAAGAGATACTTATGGATGCTAAAATTGAAGATTTTTTTTAACTTAATGAAAATGTTTTAACAAATCTACACAGACAATTGTTTTAGCCCTAAGGCAAATAAAGATAAGCAAATTAATATGTAAATCAAGTGAGAGAAGTTTATGTATTTCTGTTATTGTAGTCAATATTATATATACATTTTCAGGGCTGAGTTATAGGTTTTTGGTGATCTTTCATTGAGATATAAAATACTGAAGACTAATTTGAGAAAATCAGATAGCAAGATTGAGAGAAAGTGCCTAAAGTTAATTAGGGGTTGATTATATTTGGTATCACTTGCACTAATTGAAGTCCACTGTTCTTTGTTAACTGGGTCAGCCAGAGGTCAAGAGAACAGGTGGTTGAGCACAATTTCATAAGTACCTGTTTAATATTTGGCTCTGCAATTTCCCCGAGGTTGATCAAAGTGGGGATATGATCATTACCCAAGATTGTTTAGAGAGATAGAGCTTCGACTGATGAAAAAGGAGCTAATTAGAAACTCACCTTTCCAATCTGGAAAGTGATAAAGTTTAAATAAGAATAGCAAGCAATAGGTTGATCTGATAAAATTAGTCTTATGCCACCAAACTTTTAAAAAATTATCTTCTTAATTTAATTATCTCTTTGGTCTATTAGAACATACATTTTTATTTTCTACTCTATTTTCTCTTCCTTTTTTAATAACTAGACATAACACTCACAAATTCTTTTAATTAACTATATACCTTTTTTTATCTTTACCTATGTGTAGATTTATCTTCTTTAATGTTCTTAAAATATTTTGTTTACAAATTTTCTTTATTAAATTTACATAACTTTGATTACAACAGTTAAGTAGCCATACATTCTACCTAAATCACTTGCTAGGAAGAACTTCAGAAATGGGTAATGTGGTCACAAGGACACAAATCTTGTCTAACCAATAGACGTATTGGGAAAATTTAGATTCATAACTGGGAAAATCTAGATCTATACTGTATATTCAAAATTAGTGAAAAAAGTCTCTTTTTTGTTTCAATAACTATATAGGGAAACATCATGAGAATAAGATATTACTAAAGTATAGCATATAGGCATCACATGAGTTTGAAAATTGAGTAAAGACTTAAGTGACAGAAGAAGATATTGAAGATTTACATCTTTTCTCACTGGAATTAGCATATATTTTTAAATAAGCACTATATAGTGTATTATTTGAAGTAGCCAATTATAATAAATTTATAGTTTTTTTCTAAAGAATTAGAACAAAATACAGAGATGGTATTGTTATTGTGCTTTTATCAGCTTCTGAATAAGTTTTAAAATCATCATATTTTATCAAAAATCTCTAGGCTGAAAGCAAGAAAACCACTGAGGGGATAGGAAGAATTAACTCTTCTTTTAACTTTTTAATAAAAAAATAAGGAAAACTCCCATTATGGGAAATTGGAAATAAAAAGATAAGCATTAGGAAGAAAGTCATAATCATCAGGGTTACATTCTCAGATAACAACTTCAGCATTTGACATCCCATCTCAGGGCTAAAGGTAGATGACTACTAAAAGGAAATCCAAACAGAAATGTAAACTTTTTACTTTATTTTTTCCTTTATTGCTGATATAATTAATTCAACAAGTATTTATTAAGGACCAACCAATGGGGCTACATAAGAGACCAAGAGTAAAAATCTCATCCTCACAGCACTTACATTATAGTGGATTAAGGGTTGTGTATTTTATATAGAGGAAGATAAAATGTTCTTGTAAATGCTCTTTAAACTCCTCATATAAGTAAATACTCATAAACTGAGTAACTCTCTTAATTTAGAAAAAAGTGACCACCAAACTAGTAGATGAAGAAGATGGCTCAAGGGACCCCAGTATTAAATTCACATGATGAAAAGGTATATTTCTGGCAGATGATAAGAAAGAATACTAATTCAAATATTGGTTCTGTTGATGAGAGCAGAAATAAGAAACTCTAAGAGAACACATGTGTTAGACCTCTTCCTGATAGAGAGAGAATACTTTATATCCCACACAAGTAGAGTTTGACAATTGTGAATCCAGATGATAAAGGACTTTCCTATATGGACTCTTAGAGGTATGGTGGCTTATTGGAGACAATGAGTCTGGAAACAATTTCCTAATTTTCATTTTATTTTTCTTTTTTGGCTCTCATATGCTGACACCTACCATCACTGATTTTTATAAGATCTTTATTTTGTTACTTGTATCTCGTATTCTTGATCTGACTGCATAAATTCTTCTCCCATGTCCACATATGCACTTATTCTTCACTTTCTTCCTTACAGTGTGTTTGCAAGTCTGTGTGCATATATATTTTTTAAAAAAAGTTATTTTGATTTTTCAATATATATAAGTGGTATTGTGTATCAGATCTCTACCTAATTTGTATTTTTATTAATCAATACTATATATTAATATTTATCTTTGACCCTGTACATAACTCTATTTTAGAGGTTCTTAAACATTTTTGTTTGCAGACCCTTTTGGCAGTAGATTCCTTCTCAGAGTAATCTGTTATAGAACCCTATGGACCATAATGTCTTTAATACTTGTGGCAGACATTATCAAAAGCATTGAGTTACAAAATAAACCAATTATACTGAAACACAGCTATCAAAATACTAAAACAATAAATGTGTAGCATAGCAATATATGTGCTTATTTATTAATACATTAAATAACAGAATCTAGTGGCCAGTTTAATAACTACAATCATTCCATTATGATGATTAGCTTATGAAATGTTTTGAGATGTCTGAAACAAGTTTAATGTGATTTGAAAATAAATTGACTGCTGTTGGCGACAAAGTCAAGGTACTGCTAATAGAACTATAGTTTATTGTCTCTATTTTTAATTAAATGAAATACTAAATGTCAGTTTGAGATTTGTGAATATGAGAATGTATTTTTCTTTTTTTTCCTATCTAAGTTTATTGGCCCTCTGAATTCAATCTGATGTCTTACCCTAGGTTAACAACTCCTACTCTACTTTATTGATTCAATGTTCATACACCCCAGTTTATTGGTGGGCATCTACATGGTTTCAACTTCCTGATTACATAAACAATACTGGATTTTATTCTTTACAGTTAAAGATATAGTTGTATTATTTTAGCTACAGTATGATTATTATGCCTCACTTAAAGTGGTTGGAGAAATTAAATAGGATGATATATAATAACTTATTGAATTGGATTAATATATGTAATTGTTTTATAAAATACAAGTAAGAAGGTGACAGAAAATAAAAGGTTCAACTTTCAGGTATAAATAAGTCATGGGAATGTGGTGAATATAGTGAATTATTCTATGATAGTATTGTACAGTGTCAAGTGGTTGCTGGATTTATCATGGTAATCTCTTCTTTAGGTATGTAAATATCGAATAACTATGGTGTATATCTAAAATTAACACTATGTTGTATGTTATCTATATTTTAATAAAAATTTTTAAAAATACAAGTAAAAAATAGTATTTATTTTCCACAGATGTCAGGGTTTGGGCAGATAAATTGCTTAAATTCTTCCAGAAACATAGAAAAATACTAAACCTTTTAATATAGCCGTCATGCAGTTTCTGCATTAAAGCTTTGTATTGTCTCTTAAATACCATTGACTTAAAATTTGCACATTTTTTTTTACTGTTGAACACTTGAGGATCTGAAATCCCAAACTAAAAAGAACAGTTCAGGCAACTGTGAAATACAGGCACAGCAAATTATTTTTGAATTGCTACAGACACCTTGACCATGAGGAAACAGGACACTCAGACCTCATGCATGAACACCACAAAATTCCAACAGTCTGAAAGTATAAGTGTGGGTATATCCTTGTACATAATAGTGTGCTACTGATTTTTTAGTCGAATAAATATGTATAGTATTTAAAAATTCTATCTTATCTTTGGGAACACATAATTTTCTTGTGAATAAAATTAAGCTATTAAGTTTAGATTAATAACAAAAAGGCAAGGCAAGTTTATGTACATTATATGACTCTTTTAACTGGCTGCTTCAGAAAACAGTTGTAAGAGTATTTTATATACTGTAATTAAATATAATGGTAATGGAACTTAACAATTTTATTTGGTGAAACTTAGTTTAATTTTATTCAAAAACACAATATCAACAAATAATGTTGGAATAATTGACAATCCATATACGAAATAGCAATATTAATAATCAATAACTTACACCACATAAAAATGACTATGTTTTCAATAACTACTGTTAAAAAAAGGAAAAGACTATTCACAGGCTTGAAGATAATAATATGTAGAGAATACATAATAAACATATATAGAAAATATATAAAAAGAACTCTCAAAACTCAATAAGAAAATAAAACAATTTTTTAAATGGGCAAAATATTTGAACCAATATGTCACCAGAGAATATATATGAATGACAACAAAACACAGGAAAAGATGCTTACCATCATTAGTCATTAGGAGAATGGAAAGTAAAACCAAAATGGGATATAACTACATACCTATTAGAATGAATAAAATTTCCAAAGTTAACCATACCTAACTTGGCAAGGATGTGGTGGAACTGGAGCTCATATATACTTCTGATCTGGTAGAAATGTAAAATAGTACATCAACTTTGAAAAACACTTTGACAGATTTCTATAAAGTATCCCACCATGTTGATCCAGCCATTACATTCCTACATATTTAACCAAAGGAAAAAAAGAAAGCACAGGTTCATAATAATATTTGTATGTGAATGTTTATAGCAGCTTTATTTTTAACAGCCCCAAACTGGAAACAACTCAAATGCTTTTCAAGAAGTGAATAAATAAACACATTTTGATATGTTCATGTAATACTAATCAGCAATAAAAATAAACTCTTGATATACATGAGAGCTCAGATATATCTCAAAATAATTATTCTGAATAAAGCCAAGCCAAAAAGGAATACATGCACAGTGTATTATCTCATTTTTATAAAATTCTAAAACATAAAAACAAATGTATAACGACAGAAAACAAATGAATGGTTGCCTAGAGAGGGCACTTTTCTGAGATCACTAATCTTACTAGCACAATTAAAAGCACAAACAGGAAGAGATTCAGCCTGCTTTGATGTAATTAATACAATAAACCACCTTTCCTTTTCTAGTCGTTTTTCTAATGCACAATTCTCTGATCAAAAGGTCAGGAAGACACATTATTTACATGACTGGTGTAAAATGTGTTGATCTCTCTCAGTGCCTCAGATGAGAGGTGGGCAACCCTACCGTTAAACCCAATGTCCTAAACATCAGTGGAACTGAACAACTCAGTTTTAGAAATAGAACTTGCTTAATCTGAGTCTACATCTACATGTAAAATATAAAAGTAAAAAATAAAGTCAATTATATTAAAAAAAAGACTAAAACATATTTACTTTTCAAAATATTTAAGATTCTCAGTTCTCTAGAAGCCAGGTGTAATGACATGAAGAGTGTTACTGGGTCAGAACTGTCAAAATAACATTTGCATCCTGTTTCCACTTGTCATGAGAGCCACTAAAGACCTATTTTCCAGTGAAGGTAGTCAAACTGACAATTACTCAAAAAAGAAAAAAAAAAGTTCTTTTTTTCCTTAGACTGCCATTATCACTACTGACTTAAGCATTTTGTCTGTTTAAAAAAAAAAAAAAAGGATTAACCAAAAACCTTGATCTCTAAGCCCCATCTAGACATCCAGAGTCAGACAATTTGAAGTAAACCATCAAAGGTGATGTAAGAAAAAAAGAGTAATTGGGATGATTATTTCTGCTATGATTTAATCTTGACCTCATCATTCCAACCGGGGCTCAGTGACATCACACTGCTGACTTTGAGAGAAAGGAAAAATAGAGAAGAGAAGGTGAAGAGTGAGAAAATAAAGGTAACACCTGCAAACTACATGTTCCATCTTACTCCTAGCAGAATCTTTATTCACCCCAAAGAGGTGGCTTCAGGAAAGGCTCAGAGATCCCAGCATTGCTGGAGTTGGACATCTGCTCCAGAAGACCATAGGTACCCAATCTTTTCTGTACATACTCCACAAGCCAGTTGTCCTTAAAACTGAGCCCAGGTGTCATCATATGAGGTAAATAATAAATTCACTATGAGAAATAATTCTCTAGCAGCAACCCCAGATTCTGGGAGAAAATCCTGAATCTTGTTGCTGATCACAGACCAGATGCTGCCTTAGCTCTTTTCTGTTTTTTTCCTTGACTGATACCTACATTGATTTAGTGTCCCACATTTTTCTCCTCACCCCATCTCCATTTGCTGACCTCCTTGATGAAGAATCCCTGCTTATTTAATGCTTTTAATTTTGATCAGAGCCCTAAGTGCCTAGCTTATTTGGCTGTAATTCCTTTTAGGACAACTAACCATGTTGGGTTCTTTGAGTCACCCAGACCCTCTGATCACCTTCTTCTGGATGCTGAGTGACTCTTAGTTCTTCCCAAGCACAAAGCCATGGAGAGGACTGTCAGGAGCCGTTCTTATCAAGGCTCTCATACCTGAGATCTAGGCAACTTTGCCTTGGGACAGAATCTGCCTCGCCCTCTGCTATCTGATAGGATAGACAGCCTAAAGTCAGTTGCCCTGACATGCCCTGACTTGCCCTGGGCCCCTTGAGCCATTTGCTTAAACTAATCTGACCTTGCAGCCCCCTCCTCTCCCGGGACCCTTCTGCATTTTTGGGTCATATAAGGAAATGGAATGTTCTGCGGTTCGATATCCAAGGCAACCGTGATTACGCAAATCCTCCCCTTTATATACTCTACCCCTACCTACAATAAACGAGGCTTGATCAGAACTTTGTCTTGCCTCCGCTCCTTTTTCTCGCCCATTTTCTCCCCAAGTTGGATCCTCCTCGCCCCCACGAATAACTAGGTCCCACCGGTCGGGACAGAGGACACCAAGAATTGGGACAAGTGGATGTGTGCTTCAGACACA